>JASDQU010281940.1:0-14543 GCA_032191745.1 Picea mariana
TGTTTCAGCATCTACGTTTAAGCATGTTTCACTTTTGTGTTGCAGCATCTGTGTTCGCTTCCAACAGTCGTGTTTCAGCATCTGTGTTCGCATTTGTGTTGCAGCATCTGTGTTCGCATTGGTGTTGCAGCATCTGTGTTCGCATAAACAATCGATTGCCATCAATGAAAACCTTGATCATCTGCGTCATTCTTCTGTTATAGCCATCAATGACAACCTTAACCATCTGCGTCAGTCTTCTGTTATTGCTATATCTCCAACAGGCGGCAACCCACACGTAGATTTCAGTGCTTGGGCAACATAAAGAAATTCCCCAGCAGCATTTATCTCCTTAATCAGCCACTGCATTCCAGCCTGTTACAGTTGCTTCTGTGTAGGCCTCAATCCCAAATTCTTAATTCTTGTATATGTTAATCTCTTTCGGACATTCTCTGGTGGATGTTGCTTACAAAACTCCCATATTGTAGGACGCAGTCTTCTTATAGATTCAGGTCTTCTGGCAAGTTCCAGGACGCAATATTGTGTCAATGCCTTCAATTCAAGCATAAATTCTTCCGCTTTTCCCTAAATAAGAAAACTGAAAGTAATCTACTTGCTCAAAGAAAAGATCTTATTCTTCTATATACTCCTACTCTAACCCCTGCAAATGCATGTTTTAGGTATATACAAATTTCCAGAAAAATAATTCAAGCATCAAATTGCTTGACCCATCTTTATGTATACAACATGGAATAGGGAAGGAGAAGAAAAGAAACCACAAGAAGACTACAACCGGATCACGTTCACTGCTGCAAACCATGATACCAAACTCTGTAATATATGACATCACTGAAAACTGTGAGTCCATCCACATAGCAATTGGATAATAAAATTTATGTATGACAATACCTTGCTGTTTAAAGTGGAAAATCTGCTTTCCTGTATTAGTTCCATGATGTTCCTGATCTGACCTAGGACTATTTCCATATGTAATCTGTTCATTATCGTCTGGAATCTCAAAAGACATAACCATTGAATTTTTTAGAAAAGTATCATATTCAACCACAGATTTTCCAACACAATCATATTGTCCATTAATTTGATAGAACAACTCATATTCATGACAGAATTCTGGAGAAAGGACATCGGCTGTGAAAACTGAATGGTTGACTTCATCTTGATGTTGTTCTTCGATAGGCAAAGAAATAGACTCTTCAAGATCAGATCCATAGCTATCGTATATAGGCTGGTTGCTACTTAAATCAACATCATTTGATATAGAAATCTGATCTCCTTCGTCTGCATACTTATCAAAGATAGGTGAACAAAAAATCTCTGTATCCGGTAAAGAAAGACAAGCAATCTTCAAATCCTTCTCATCAGTCACAGGCAGATAAATGTCATAATAAACTTCTTCAAATATTTGAGAACAATCCTCTTTTATAACTGATTCTTCATACAAATCAAAGGCAGCATGTTCAACAAAGATAAGATCCGATGCATCTATAGATATATAATTCTCATTATAATCATTTGTATCATGAAGATCTTCCTCTTGAACAGCAACAATAAAAAGAATTTCATGTTCACAACTAGAAGAATAGACATTTTAAATATGTGAATGAAATTCTTCACAACAACCCTCAAGAAGAATTTCCCGAGCAAAATACCTTTCACATCGATGATGGAATACTCTATGAAACTCCTTTAAAGAAGATATGCTAGAAGGAGGTAAAGAACGATACCATTCACGAGCATCTACTTCTAATGAGAAGACAAACATCTTCATGAGCACATCCTCATGATATACATCCAGCTGAATCATGCATTGATGAAATCTGATGAGATGATATGAAGGATTATCTTCTTTCTTTTCTGCAAATCTTGGGAGGTGATCTCACCAAATATCTATAGAAGGAACTGGATGTGGGAAACCAGGAACTGTTGAGAAGTCAAGAGGTGCAAACCTCCGAGCCAAAAGAGTTGTAAACGCTTTTGACATTTGATTATTGTGGAGTCGCCAGTGAATCTGTCCTTCATGGAGTCGCCAGATAGATAATTACAACCAAATGATGTCCAAGCTTTGTCTATCATCAAAGCTGGATCTTGTCATCTCCCAAGGAAGATGAGCTTCGATCTCCTCTCCCCAACAACGGCGCCAATTTGTTATCACTCCAAGAAACTCCTTAGGGTTGTAGACTAATGATGCTTGGTAACTTAATAAATCATGAATAGTGAAAGTGTGGATCAATGGGATAATAGAGAGTAGCTAATGGGAAGACAACTCACAATGCAATTGAATGAAATAGTGCTTTTAGGAATCAATGACCAGACAGAGTAATATGAAAAGATATGGAGAAAACTAATCTAGATAATCAAGTACAGCAGTGTGTAGGATCATACAAGCCAGCAAGAATTCCTTTAGTTCAAGTTTATGAGCTAAATAAGAAGATGATAGTTCTTAATAGTTGAGTTAAACTGAAATAAAGTACAGAACATGGAATAGATGAAGAAATCTGTCATTAACAACAAAAGAAGATTGTCTTTCTGTATTGAAAAATAAGTGTCTTAGTACAATAACAAAAGAGTATCCAAAATTGAACCCCCTAGTGCTCCAAATGGCTTTGGCTTTATAGCCTTACAAGATGAAATCTAGATCCTTGAAAGATGGATCAGATTTACTAAAAATAGTCAAATTAAAACAGATACAACAAGTGTAGGATGAGATCCTATAAAAATGGATCTAGAATGGAAAATCAAAACAAAATAGGAAAGGTCCTATTTAATGATCTCTAAAAATAGTAGATTGTTGATGAAGTGCAGTTTTAGCCTTCCAAGGCTGTTTGATTTGGTCCTCCAAAGATAAAATTTGAATTGGGTGATGTGTCATTTGATCCCTATCATTTTGCCCTTGAAAATGACCAAATCTAGTCAAAAAATTCCCTTTTGACTTTCATCTCCAAGAATGGCCTTCATATTTTGATTTAATAATTCATAACCAGCTTATTGAAGAAGATTTCAAACCATTCAAACCCAAAAAATCCTAATCTGGGTGAAAATTTGGCTATTCTGGCTGTGACAGGCTTTCACCAGCTAATTCACCTGAAAATCCGCTCCTTAGCTGGTGAAAGGCGGAGCTTTCACCAACTAACTAGTTATAATTCTGCCTTCTGCGCTGGTGAAAGCGCAGATTTTTTCAAAATCAAACTTCTCAGTCATGGAGAGTCTGTTTTGCACGCTTAAATAGTCGATAGACATCTACAAATCCTAAGATTTCCAATGGTTCTTTCAAATCTCCATTTGGAGCCCAGGAATCTATCAAAATTTTCCCTACAAGATTAGGAATCGTTCTTTCAAAAATGCCAGTGTGTTTTTTATCGCTAACAAATTCCTTGGAAGGAAAGGCTGCGCCCGATTTCTTTGACCTTCCTCCTAATATTTTGTTTACTTGGGAGGAGTTAATCTATTGGTTCTGATCCACTTATGGGCAATCTAAAATCCCAGCCGAGAAGTTACAAGAATACAATGACATCACCTATAAGGATGGTGAGACCATCAATTCCTTCAACTTGTGTTTCACCAAGTTATACAATCAAATCCATGAGCTCATTAGACCTCAGAACCAATTCGCTTTTATGTATTACTACAATGCATTACCTTCCCCATATCGACATAGGCTTGAGGAAAAATCCATTTATAATCTCGGTTCTTCTATGCATGCTTGTTCAAAGTATGAAGAACAGCTTGAAAGAACTGGTCTTCCCCAGGGAGAATCGGTTAGAAAGACAAACATGTTCGCCCTTTTACAACTAGTACAATACATGAACAATCGTATGATAATGTATGAGCAGAAAGGAACTGTCTCCCCTCTCACCCCTGGAGCTTCATCCTCTATTGCACCCCCCTTTAGAAATCCAGCTGAAAATAATTTTCAGCCTAAAGCTATCTTGCCTTGAAATTGGAGTAACTTCTGCAAGGAACACCATGAGAAAACCACATGTGAGGTAAAGAAGAGTGTTAGAGATAAGATCTTTGGTAAGAGATCAGAAGCCACTATCATTGTCCTATATTTTGCAGAGCCATAATATGTCATGGTCATCAATACTAGGAACAAAGGCTATGCTCCCAAGGGCAAATTTGATCCTCCCCGAAATTATTTTAACCCAAGCTCATCCTCACATGTTTCTATTGTTCGGGTTCCTAAGGTTCTTGATAGTCAAGGAACAACTTCTTCTCTCCCCTCTTCCAAATACAATATCTTGAACCAGTTGGCCAACATAAAAGAAGATGCAACCCTTTTGGACATGGTTGTCATCCCTGAACAATAGATGCATATGAAACAATTCATGGAAGGAAAAGCTTCTATTGTAGCCAATCTTTCGGAAGAGGTAAATGAAGAGGATTCATCTGTAAATAAAGTAGGTGTACATAACTATAGATACCCTGTAAAAAGTCCCCCTTTTTATATTTCTGTAAAGATTATGGATAAGATCGCCCATTGTTGCCTCATTGATGGTGGTTCAGGCCCAAGTGTGATGTCAAAGATTATTATGGAAGAGCTAGGCTTGTCTTGTACAAATGGAAACACCAGAAGCATGCTCTCCTATAATATTCTACAACAAATGACCATAGGTGAGATTAAAGATGTGACCTTAGTTTTGTGCACTCATCCTGAAATAAGGACAACCCTCAACATTCAGGTAATTGATATGTCAGTAAGAAATTACACAATCATATTAGGAAGAGATTGGAAAGCCTTAACGGGTGGATACCTCTCACTCGACGGAACACATTTATCCGTTCCTTGGAATGGAAAAAACATTATAGTCCTTAGAGAAGGAAGGATATCACCTTACATAGAGAGTGTCTCACAGCCTAACATAAACTATATCGAAGAGGACCTAGGAGTGTATTCCATCTTTGCTGAGGAGGATAACATTCCCATGAAACAAATCGATTTAGATGATGGTATGTGGCACATGCACTTTGATGGTTCATGCTCTAATGAAGGTAACAGAGATCGCATTATCTTGATTTCTCCTGTAGGAAAAATCCATAACTTTTCTTACAGGTTGGAGTTCACTTGCACTAACAATGTCACTGAGTTCAAAGCTTTATTATTAGGCATTGAGAACACCTATAATCTTGGTTGTGGTCACCTTTCAGTTTTTGGGGATTCTAAACTTGTTGTGAATCTTGTACATAAAATTTACTCTCCTAGCAACAAGTTGATGAAACGATACACCCAAATTGTTTGGGCGCTTATCTCGAACCTTTTATCTTTCAACATCACTCATGTTAAGAGGGAGTTAAACTCGATGGCTAATCAGTTAGCTGTTTTTGCAGACTCTCCTAATCGACAACTTCTACCACACAGACCTGATTGTACTTTCCAATCTCTATATCATCCACATATCCCCGAAAATATAGAATCTTGGTAGGTCTTCCCTAACGATGAGAGAATTTGTGTTTTTATTCAAAATGAACTTTTTAAGCCTAAGGAGAATATATCTATAGAAGATAACAAGATTCCTAAAGGCTTGACTCCTCTAGAGAGTTCATTTTCTTCGAGTGATGTAGGCAACAAAGAGAAACAAAAAGAAGAGGAGTCGAAAAGGAAGGTGGGTGAAACCATCTCCTTGAACATTGGGACATTCGAGACCCCAAAGAATGATAAAATAGGTGCCAAATGTTCAGATGAAGAGAAAGTGAAGTGTGCCAAGTTGCTTGGTGAATTTAAAGATTTTTTTGCTTGGTCTTATGAGGATATTTGTGGTTTTGATCCTGGTCTTATACAACATGTCATCCCCATTAAAGAAGGTGTAAAACCAGTTAGGCAAAAACAAAGACCTATCAACCTTGCACTAGAAGCAACTATTCGAAAGGAGTTAGAAAAACTCTTGAAGACTAGGATCATCTTTCAGGTCAAGTATTCTGAATGGGTTTCAAATTTGGTTCCTGTTCGGAAAACAACAGGTCAGATCAGATTATGAGTTGATTTTTGCACATTAAATCGAGCTAGTATAAAAGATCACTTCCCTCTCCCTAACATGGAAATGATTTTGCAGCAAGTTGCAAGGTCGCAAATGATGTCCTTACTTGATGGTTTTTCCGGTTACAACCAAATCAAAGTAAAAAGGGAAGATAAATATAAAACCACCTTTATTACTTGTTGGGGTACCTTTGCTTATGAACATATGCCTTTTGGCTTGTCTAATGTAGGTGCCACCTTTCAAAGAGCTATGCAAATAGATTTTGACGATTTGATTGGTAAGATCATTCAGATCTACCTTGATGACTTAATGGTGTACTCTAAAATCCAATCAGATAATTTTGGTCATCTAAGAAAAGTTCTCATACGATGTAGGAAATTTGGCATTTCTCTAAACCCTTCCAAGTCCATTTTTGGTGTTACCGAGGGCAAGCTCCTTGGACACATCGTCTTCGATTCAGGAATAAGAATTGATCTTGAAAGGATTGTTTCTATCCTTAATCTGCCCGCTCCCACTTCCAAGAAGGAGGTTCAAGATTTTATGGGGGTTATTAACTTTGCCCGTAGGTTTGTTCCAGATTTTGTTGTGATGGTCAAGCCAATTCACAATCTTCTTAAGCAAGATCGTTCTTTTTCTTGGACAAATGATGTCGAAAATTCTTTTGAAGGGATTAAGAAAGAGATCAGTTCTACATTGTTTTTGGCGAAGCTGGATTTTGAGAAGGAATTCACAATATACACTAACGCCACCGAGGAGGCAGTTTCTGTTGTACTCGTGCAAAATGATGACCAAGGAAATGAAAAACCAGTGGCTTACATGAGTCAAAGTTTGTCTGATGATGAATTTAAATATTATTTTATTGAGAAACATGCTTCCGCTCTTGTTAAAGTTGTTGAAAAGTTTCACCACTTCATCTTAGGTAAGCATACGTTGGTAAAGGTCCCTTTACCTACTGTCAATTTTTTTCTCTCACAAACTTATCTTTTAGGAAATCTTGCACATTGGCTTGCCAAGATCCAGGAGCATGATTTGAATATCGTGACTTCTGCCACTATCAAGGGACGTGACCTAGCCCTTCACTTAGCTCAACATGCTAAGAATGGTGAAGAAATTGATGAAGAAGATAGTTCCCTTTCAACTCTATTTTACATTGATGATCAGATCCTCCCTGTGTCTGAACATCCCTGATACAAGAATTTGGTTTATTATTTATAGAACCAAAGATGTCCAGACAACTTAGACACTCATCAAAGGATAAGAATCTATCTTGAATCTGCAAGATACGTCATTATAGGAGACTTCTTATTTTGAAGGTCTGTTGATGGTGTGTTGCTTCCCTGTGTAAACAATGAAGACACACATAAACTATTGCAAGAACCTCATGGTTCTTCAAGTTCTGTCATTAATGTAGGAGGTCATTTTTCTACCAAAACCATTGCTTTCAATATTATCAGAAAAGGATACTATTGGCCTTCAATATTTCGTGACTCTTATGTTTTTTCAAGATCTTGTGACAAGTGCAAAAAAATTGTTGGGAAAGAACGCCTTTCATCCATGCCATTACAACTTGTCCTACCAGTTTTTCCCTTTTCAAAGTGAGGATTGGATTTTATTGGTCTTATTAATCCTCCTTCTTCAACTGGATAAGTTTTTATTTTAACAGCCACAGACTATTTTGCAAAATGGGTTGAAGTTGTCCCACTTAAGCATTCCACAGATGATTAGGTAATTTCTTTACTTGAAAATAACATTTTTTCTAGATTTGGTCTTCCATTGGAAATTATTACAGACAATGGTCCCGCTTTCATTTCTGCTAAATTGACTCACTTTTTAGCTAAATTGGGGGTTAAACATTTCACCTCATCAGCTTATTATCCCCAAGGAAATGGGCAGACTGATTCTACCAACAAAAATCTGGTAAGAATCGTCAAAAGGCTCATTGAAGACAAGCCTCATCAGTGGCACACTCTCCTCACTTACACCCTCTGGGAAGATCGAACTACAGCCAAGATAAGCACTAGTTTCACTCCTTTCCATCTTGTTTATGGTCAATAAGCCCTCCTACCAACTGAGCTGGAACTTTCTTCCTTAAGGTTGATGCTATAGATCGAAGAATTAAATTCTTCAGATGTTTCACAAAGGATAAACACGCTACTAGATTTGGAAGAGCAAAGGATGTTTGCTTTGGATAACATTAAAAGAATACATCAAACTGTTAAGAAGTATTTCAACAAGAGTGTCAAGACTGTCAAGTTTAAGGTCAATGAAAAAGTTTTTCTATGGGATTCAACTCACGCTGATAGGGGATGACATTCAAAATTTCAAAAATTGTGGTTGGGTCCTTTCAAGATCGCTTTTGTCTTAGGTACCAATTCTTACATTCTAAAATATTTACAGGAACGATTGTTTTCCTACAACACTAATGGTTCTCACTTGAAGAATTACGTGGAACCAACTTGAAAAGCTCTAACGTTGTTTGGTTTTTCTATATTTTAGTAGTCTAGCTCTGCTTTCAATTTTCACTAATTGTCTTTTCTGCTTACAGTAGTTGATTTCTACTTTTCGTTTTAAACATTTCCTACCGCTTTTACATTTCTATCGCTTTATTTCTGCTATTTCAATTTTCTACAATTTTATTTTGTTAGAATTTTTATTGCTTTGTCATATTTTTAATTGATTTCATTCGAGAATAAGATGTTGGATAAGTTCTGCCACAGTAACACTCCTGCAAGATATTGTTGGTCAATAACAATCAATCTTACACAGTTGTTACGATGTTGCCCCTGAAGACACACTTGAATTTACTATTTGCTTTCATTGTTGTCTTATAAAGAGATTGGTTATCTCCCGCTTCTTCTTTCCATTTCTTCATCCATTTGAGAAATAAAAGAGAAGGTCCATTAATTTTTCTCCTTGAAGTAAGAGTCGATTTTGGTTGAATGATTATGCATACAAGGATAAACCCCCTCATACTTAACATTTTTCATGAGTTATTCCCAAATTCTCGGTCATTTTTCCATTAAATCCGGTCACTTCCCCCTGTTGCATAATTATTCTGGGTATATCTTCTAAATTCATTGTTCTTGGTCTTCGAAACCATGAGTTCTGAGTTCTAAATTTGTTGGAAACAAATTTCCTTATGGAGTCACCAGTTTGTTAACGATTAAAATCGCAACGAGGATTTCTCCCGCAAAGTATTGCTAAAGCCTATTAATTTTAAGTTGATAATATATATAATACTAGTAGGTGGGACCCCCTTGTAGGTTGGAGGATCAGACCTGGCACTTTTTTTTAATGTTCTTACTGTTGTTCAACACTGCTTATAGGTTTTAGAATGATTGATGATCAATGTTGTTTCTATTCACAACAGATGGATGAGGGATAATACATGTTTGTTCTCTTGCTCTAGACTCGAATGATATGATGGCTTATGATATATGCTGTTACCTTTTCTATTTAGCCATGGATTTGTTACTTGTGACACCTGAAAAATATACATGTTAGTAACAACAAATAAAGGGAAATTGAAAGGAGATAAAGAAATATAAACAAAAATGCAAAAGGAAGGAACTATTCTATACTAACATACTACACTATATGCATTAAAAGGATCATTGTAAATCCTAGCTAACAAATAATAGCTATGTGATTTATTGAATTATGTGGAAACATAGTTGATATGCATTACTGTATAGTCGGAAATGGTAATATGTGATGTGGGTGGCGCTCTTGGCAATTAAGGGAAGTTGGTTTCGATGCATGGTTCAATTGGATGAATTAATGGATTAGTGGGTTGGCACGTACCAAGGAATTGAATGAGTTTGAGCATGGAGGCGACGTGCATTTACTTTACGTCACTCCTTCTCCTTCCACTAGACGCCCCCCTAGTCAGTCTATTGTTCAAATAGTGTTTTGTTGTGGTTAGATTCTGAATTTCAAGCAGGGAAATAACCGCTCAGCCAAGCTCGCGTTTAAGGTGCTTTTGGTTGCAGGTATGCCTTTTCGCCATCCATAAATCTGCTCTGGTTATGAAATAGTTTTTGTCTCAGGATGTATGGGTCTGTTCTTTCCTTAAGTATGGAAAATGTGTAAATTTGGGATATTTTTCTGGAATGAATCGTTGATGGGTTTCATTGCAATAATGGTTGAAGTCATAGTGTTATTGGTTGTTTTGAGTGTTAGCAGCCATAAAGGCTCTTTGTCATCCTAGTTGGTTTTAGTTGGAGGTTTTAATTTGGCCTAGAGTGGTTGGTTGTCTCCATGCATTCATATCTCCACATCTAGTCTTTTGTTGTTATGGGGTTTACCGGTTTTGAAATACCTTGTGTCACTACACATTGTTTCACTTGGGTATGGGTTGTTCATGCTACTGATGGTTGTGTAATCGGTTAGATTGCTTCTTCTCATCTCTCTTCCATCTCAATGTTGTTAGTTGGTGGATTGGGGGAGCCACGAGGGTTATACTCTACGTGTTCCCAGTATCATTAAAAGGCCAAAATGAAGCCTTACTCCTATGTTTAGTCTCTCCTATCACTGGAACTGTCACCCTATCTGCAAAATCATTGTGGTATACCCTGTGTGTGTGCACCATTGGTCTTGGAGGTTCTCATGCGATGATGGGATTCGACTCCAGTCTCCCTATGTTGGTCTACAGAGAAAACCCTTATTTTCTCAAGCTTGGGTTTTGATAGGGGAACCGTAACGGCCTGTCGGGTATACTGTTGATTGTTTTGAGTTGTTAGGTATTGTCAACAGTGTTCGGTTCCTGGCTTGACTTGGTTGATTATGTTGACATTGGTGTTGGTTTTAGTAATTAGTCATTGCATTGGTTATTATGATAGTCTAATGGATAAGCTCAGCATTGAAATTGGTTGATTGAAGAATGGGGTTGATACACAATCATTGTCTTTTGCATTCAGATTATTGAAATGTTAATTCAACATTAGTTTATGATTGATTAATGCACAGTGATGATGGGAGTCGACTCCAGTCTCGCTATGTTGGTCTACAGAGAAAACCCTTATTTTCTCAAGCTCAGATTTTGATAGGAGGGCCGTAACGGCTTGTCGGGTATACTGTTGATTATTTTGAATTGTTAGGTATTGTCAACAGTGTTCGGTTCCTGGCTCAACTTGGTTGATTATGTCGACATTGGTGTTGGTTTTAGTAATTAGTAACTGCATTGGTTATTATGACAGTCTAATTGATAAGCTCGGCATTGAAATTGGTTGATTGAAGAATGGGGTTGATACACAGTCACTGCCTTTTTTCATTGAGAATATTGAAATGTTAATTCAACATTAGTTTACGATTGATTAATGCACAATGATGCTTCACGCGTGATGTGTGGGTATGTGTGGCGTTCCTACAACATGAGTCAATGATTACTGTGACTATGTGTTTTTAATGGCCAAATAGTTATTGCAGTCGTGATGATTATGGAATTTCCATCCACTATATATGTTATGGTTATTTGATTGCGCCATCAGAGAGGGTCACAGGTTTTTAAATATGGTTTTGTTGCAATTCGATCAAATTTTGTTATGAGATCGGGCATATTGTTGTTACCTTATTCTATTGATTGATAGCCCAACATTATGGATGTTTAAATTTAGAGTGGTTGAAACCTTACAGTCACATTAATACTTGCATTTTTTCGAATGTTTTGTGTATTCCGAGCATAGTGTGAGTTTAAATGTTGATTGTTGTATGTGTGTTTAAGTGGCAAGTCAAGATCTTTGCATTTTAAATATGGATCGTTGTGTTTGCATGTCCACTATGTATTCTTATTGAATATCATAAATTTTAGTAGTGATAGGCAAGGGTGATGTGGCAGTATGATCTTATTGCAATTGTAGATGGAATTGAGGAGTTAAATCGGGCGTGCTTTCTGTGTCTGTGTTGATAGAAAGGGGTTGATTTTTTATACTGAACATAGTGAAATTAAGGGACTGTTTATTCATTTGGGAATTGTTTTAAAATATGAAATAGATAAATGAGAAGAACATAAATCTTCTACAGGTCGTTGTGGGATGCATACTGTCTTGTTTTGATGATGTTGTGTTATATATTAACTGTGAACAGTGAGAAAGTTAATGCATAAAATTGTTTTAATTTCACACAGCAGTTGTTCTTTTGACATAGTGATCATTTTGGCTGGTGTTGGATCTTTTTACATTGATATGGAATGATTTTATGGATGACTTAATTAATTTTATGAACAGTACGTGTTCTCATTCCCGACCATTATTTTTCTTTTCGCTAATTACAACCCCCTCGCCTTCCCACATTCATTTTTCACTCCCTATTCTAAAATTTAATTACTGTCAAGAAGAATTCTATATTGAAGCAGTTTGAAGTCACAGTTTCTTGGTTTGATGACAGTGATGTTTCTTTGATTTACATTACAGTTTATTGTTGATCGTCTTTGAGCAGTAATCATGTTTCTTTCCCCCTCATTTTATCATTTTTCGCTCAATACAAACCCCTCGCATATCCCAGGACCTTTGCTCACCCCCTGCTCATTGACAACAGTTAAACAATTTGTATGGATTGGATTGCATGGGTCTGATATGTTGTTGAGCCAAAGTCTATTTCATATTTTGAAAGAGTTTCCATGTATGGTTGTTAAAGGAATTATTTTCTAATCAATTATGCATACAGGAATGAGCTATTCAAATAAAAGGCTGAAAATTGAGGCCCACTATGCCCATGTCAAAGTGAAAGCTACTACCTCCCCTTTCTCACCTTCAAATGATTCTAATAAATCAATGTCCTCCCGCATGCAATGGAGGGACAATTTCTCTCATGTGATCAACGAGATTAGGCCTAAAGGCTCCACACAGCGTAAGGAAAATTCATATAGTTTAAAGGGTGATAGCAGTAACGAAGGAAAAATTGCCTCACATACTAGAAAATATGGATTTTAAATTTTCTTTATTTGTCTATTGATGAGAACAGTTGACTTCAAGTTTTTGGACAACAGGTTTTTTGGGATATATGAGTAATATATTTTTTTTGAAAATAATTTCAAATATCAATGAGCTAAATTGTCAAATGTTAATGTGATGATGGGAGTCACAAGGAGGGGTGTTTTGATTAATTAACTAATTATGTTATGATTGTTATGTCTAAAGGGAGTCACAAGGGGTCCCACCTACTAGTTATTATTTATTTATAACCCTTATTATGATTATTACTTTTCCCCCTAACTAAAAATTTGGTTGAGTCTTTAGTTAACTTAACTAATGAGGTAGTTCAACTACTTGAACCAATTCTAATTTGATTAAAGGAAAAAGGGAAAAGCGAGGATTGAAGGAGAAACATACTAAGGTTTGTTCTTTGAGTTTATGCTAAGATAGTTCAGTTTTTATTAATTCCTTAATTTATCACAAGCCTAATTATTTTTTATGATAGCAGGGTCTTATTGTAGACAACAAGATTCAGGGTTGAATTACATCATTCAGACACTTGTTTTTCAGAGGTGTTGATCTATCTTTGATAGTCTATGTAGACTTGTATGTTTGTGAATTAGTTTTCATGACTGACAAAGGCTATTGTGCAGAGACGAGTGGGAAGCAATCTGTGGCAAGATGATCCAGCTTTTAGAGTTCATTTTTTTATTTTCTATCAGAGGTCCTTTTGTATGTTCCATCGGGGATGTCTAAGTTTGACTTTGGTCCGAAATTTCTGCATGAAATTTTGTAAAAGGAATGACTCTTTGGTGAATTGGAATGAAATAAAGGATTTCTTTATGTCTCATCTGTCTTGATCATCTTCTTGGTGTCTTTACTTCTATCTCTACATTTATTTCGGCAACTGTTATATTCGGTAAATCATATAAAAAGTTAATTTCCAGCAAGATTTTTACTTATAAAAGACTAGACTAAGCACTGGTAATTAGTACTTGTGAGTTAGGATGTTATTTTTGTTGCCTATAAACATAGGGTGATATTCCCATCTATTTTTCTTTAGCCAAGCAGAATATGAAAATGCTTGAGTCAGATGATTTCATATATTTTCCTCAACAAAGCATTTGTCCATATTGATAAAGAAAATATAACAAAGTTTGAAGTAGAATCCAAGAAGTGTACCTTTATTGGATATGGTGTTAACGATGTTGGTTATCGCTTATGGGATTACGAAAATCACAAAATAGTTATGAGTAGATGTGTAAAAAGGTTCAATGAGAAGGTCATGTACAAAGATCTATTGCAAGGAAGGAAACATGAAGAAGAAAAATAATAATACACAGTACTTGATGAGATTATTGAAAAGGAAACTCCAAAGGTACCAGAAAATAAAAATGTACAACAATAGGAGCAACAAGGACCTCAAACTCCTGCAAGTCTTGTTAGAAGATATACCAGGTTAAGTAGACCCCTTGAACGATAGTCTACTTCATTGTATTATTTATTGTTGACTGATTCTAGTGAACTGGTGAACTAGAAAGTTATGAAGAGGCAATGCATGTAGACACCAAAAAGAAGTGGGAGCAAGGCATGAAAGAGGTAATGGTTTCCTTGGTAAATAACCAAACTTGAGACTTGGTTCAGTTTCTTGTAGGACAAA
>JASDQU010281942.1:12814-25268 GCA_032191745.1 Picea mariana
ACTTTAGCCTTGCACTAGTCCTTGATATGAAGACGGATCCCGTCACTATAAAACTTCAAATGGTGCATCAACTCCCTCTTTGGATGGCCGTTAAGGTAGGATTCTCACCTTCTCTAATACCAGGTTCATTATCTTGGTTATAGTGCTCTTCTATACTTTCTGGTTTAGCATTGGACTCTTGATTTTCTTCTCCAACATTCATAGTATCTCCAACATTATTAGCAAGTTTAGTTTTTAACTCTTCAATTCTTCCTCTCATTTTTGCCCTTTCAATATTTTTTTCATTTCTCATCTCTTCCATCTCTATATCTTTTAGATTTCTCCTATTTCTCCTCCTAGGTGGCATACTTATCCCTACTCTCCTTGTAATTGTCACTCCAATTACCATGCATAGACCAATATATATGTATTCTTGTAGGATGTTCAACAAGGATTAATCTCATAACAATTTCTAATTGCTAGAACAACCACAACCATCAAAACCCTATTTGTAACAAAGCATAAATCGTTCTTCCATAAATTAAAAATCTTTTTTTCTTCATTCCCCAACATGCTGTTATTTTCTCTTCCCTAAGGTGCTAGTATTTTCTCTTCCCTTCCTAAATATGTATCCTTAGCATGATATATCATATATGTTATAATATAACACATATGATATATCATATGTGTTATACAAAGCATAAATCATTCTTCTATAAATTAAAAATCTTTCTTTCTTCATTTCCCAAAATGCTGGTATTTTCTCTTCCCTAAAGTGATAGTATTTTCTCTTCCCTTCCTAAATATGTAGCCTTAGCATGATACCACTTGATTAGTGCCTAAGGGCATGCGATAAAGGCCACACAACTAAAACAACACAACATGCAAAAAAAAATGCAAATGTATTAAATAATAATAGGTATTCCATACATACTCTGCTACCAAATTAAAAATCATATGAAAATTTAGTTAAATTTTCTTTAAACAATAATGCTCACAACTTTATTAAGTCAATGGCTAATGTTCTTAAACCTCATTATATTCACAGAGTATATGCATAGATCTTTGGAACTCACAACACCCAAATCAATACATAGTCAAAAACCCTTTGTTAATTCACAAACTTCATATTTATATTTGTACTCATTGGATTTTATCCATTCAATTACCCTAATCGTTCAAATTCAAAATAAAACCCTTCATATTCCCAAGATTTACAAAAGTCCACTAAAAATGTTGAATTTGCATTAATTTTTCAACTTTTCAACTTTGTTGTTGAAAACATGGTACAATATGCATGAGAAGGATTAGAAAAATGAATGCCATCATCACTAAAATGTAGAGGCCAAATTAGGGATCCAAATCAAGTTTTGTAAGATGCTCTAAACTCTACATTCAATTCTTTACAATCCTAATTTATATTATACCGTGGTTCCATGTCTAAGTGCTTAAAACAAAGTTATTTTTATTCCCACAATTTAGAAAAATGCATGCCTAGAGATTTAAAATGCACACCTAGGGCAAAGTAGAAATGTTCATATTATGAAATTTGAAGTGAAATCCCTTCTAAGGCTCCCACATTCAGTGAATTAAAAAAATGTATGCAAGATAACTTACTAGACAATGATGCTCATTGCTCTTGTATCACCAAATATATTGTATCCCTTAGGATACGATATGTGTGTAAGACTCCTAGACTCTATCTTTTAGTAATCCATTTTTCAAATAATATTATCCTTTCCATTCCCAACAAAATGACATATCATATCATGATTAGCTGAATAACACGCATGTTGGGCACAAACCCATTTTGGGGAAAATGCATGACGTGGAGGAAAGACAGTTGGCAGAAAAGCATGCGAGGTGCGCATGCAAGAAGGAAGGAAAGAAAGACAACTAGCAGGAAAAGCAGTGGACGAAAACACAAATGCAGAGGAGAAAATCACGCAAGACCAACATATAAGAAGACCTAACTAGGTTAGGGTTTTGGTAAGAGAATGTAACGACTGATGAGCCAATAATAGATATAAATAGACACCTAGGAGGTCTAGCTGAGGTTATGATCATTGGGTGTTACTCACGTGAGATCGAGTAACAGGTCTGTAACACAACTATAATCCGATGCCCTTTTTGTAAGCTGTTGAGCCATGGGAGGGAAAAGTAACTAGACCTTAAGGGTTAGATCGCAGGATGAGGATCCTGGTGCAATCTAGTCAGCCTCGTAAAGGCTATGGAGTCTGTTCTGTGAATGTATGGACGGAGTTGTAGTACGCATGGCGCCATATATGACATAACCATAATAAAAGAGATTAAGAGCCAAATCTTTGTGGACGTAGACCAAGAGGGGGTGAACCACGGTAAATCATGTATTGTGTGGCATGCTTACTATTTATGTCTTTGCTATCAATGGTTAGATATTAGATGAATGTCTTGATGAAGTAGTTAGATTTTTTGGTTTACATGCATGAATAAAGAATGACAGAATAACTAAGATAGATGAATGCCAATACATTGCTAGATAGAAATCACAATGCATAACTCACATATCCCCACTCAATCCTGGACTGCAAACACTTGAGTATTGCAGTCACCCATTAAGACTATCTCGGGTGAGACTGCACAATGCACTTTGTGCGCTGCACTGCCTTTTGGTTTACCAGGAGGGATGATAGTTTTAGAGGCTTTGTTGGATCCCTAGTAGACCTGAACCTGGGTCAATCATATTAAAGGTATAACTTAGATAAGCAACCAACAAATGGTTCCATTGCCAGTTGGAAAAAAATAGGATTGAGTGGATGAGATCTGTTGAACCCATAAACCCATGTCAGTGTGGAACCCATAAACCCATGTGCGACTAATACACCAAAGAGAACACCACCATTTAGACAACCGAATTTCGAGAGAAGGAAGACAAAAAGAAGTACATCTACACAAGGAACAACAACTGGGGGAGCCATTTCAGGAAGCATTAGTCAAGTATATACACCGCGCAGAGGTAATAGTTCAACATTCAGGATGGCAGGGCATGATCCCACCATTCGGTTACCAGAATTTCGAGGAGAGGCAACATAAGACCCTGAGAAACATTTGTTTATTTGTGCAAAGATCTGGGAAGAAAAATAGATCACAGACGAAGACACTAAACTTGCGCAGCTAGCTATCACACTAAGAGACCGCACACTAGACTAGTACACGAGTCTAGACGTAAACAATGCACCTGGGACGACAAGGGCACTGATAGGCATCAATAAATTACTGATTAATGAGTTCCAGAAGCCAAGCACAGAGGATCAATACATGAACAAGATGATAGAAATCCGACAGAAACCAGGAGAATCTGTTTGGAAAATTGACCAATGATTTAAACGTCTGAAAGGGAAATTGAGGTATGCCATGAATGACATGCAACATAGGAATCTATTTGTGAATTCTTTGTTACCACACCTGAAATACCCACTCAAACAACATAAATTCCAATCTCAAGCAGAGGCTCTGCAGGCAACCTTGCAAATGGAGGAGAATCAGTACCAAAAGATAGATCCAGCTATAGAGGAGTTGAAAGAGGATATGAAGAATCTTACCTTCCAACTCAATTAGAATAAGGGCAAGGACAAGTGTGAAGCTGTGTGGTGTACCACATGTAGAACATAAGGGCACCATAAGAACGAATGTCCAACATTTGTGCAGTATATGGCAACAGGGATGCCAAATCCATTGCCGACAGGAGGACCCTGGTGTGAAATTTGCAAGATGCACGGGCATGATCCGTATCATTGTCCTATGATGCATAAATACCCAACAATACCAAAGAATGCATACTGCACTTTTTGCAAGTCAATAGGCTACGATGGAAAAGACTGCAGAACCATGGATCTAATGAGGGAAAGGACATTAGACACATATAGGGTGCAAGAAAAAATGATGATAGGGAAAGATGCACCTCAATTTAACCAGGCACCACCATAGTATAATACTATGCTGCCACAGTATAACAATGCGTAGCCATAGTATAACACTGCACAACACCAGTATAACCTTGCGCAGTATAATCAGGTACCTCAATACAATACACCGCGTGGAGATCACGTTGGTTATAGAGGGGGAGGACAAGGCAGAGGAGGCTTTGGACGTGAAAGAGGTCCAATAGTGTTCCATAACTGCCAACAACCAGGTCACTATGCAAGAGAATGCCCTCTACCACCTACAACATGCATGTATTGTCGTGCAACAGATCACGATACAAAGGATTTCACAACATTGTTGGGGAAGATACAGGAGAAACATAATCAAAACATTCAAAACGTACAGTGGATCTCTACAGAAGCTAGAGAAGATGGAAGGAACATCAACATAGTGATGCACACAGGTGCTAAAATAGGAGATGATGTGGCTAAACAGGAACCAATACTGCACCAGTGGATTAATAAGAATACTGAGCCACCCAAGCGATTTGATGCAGAATAGGAGAATGAGACCTCTAAGGAGGCCATACAAGAATTTCTCAAGCATAATATTGCATCTACATCTACCGCGCAACATACCCAAGACATCCCAACGTATGAAATGTCATCAACATTGGACCATACCAGTGAAGTCCACTTGAGAAACCAAGTAAGTTGTATTAAGACTTTCCTGCAATCCTGTATTCAATTATTTAAGGATCCATCATATGTGATAGTATTACAGAATCTGTTAGATAGATGTACCACAAACTATGAGGGAAATTTAGAATAGAGGATAGTCAATCACCTCCATGCCAGAAGGAGAATCAACAGAGAATTTAGATTGAATGCCAACATTAGAGATTTTAACATGGGTGATGTGAAATTAGATATGGGATTTGAAGTGAATGTATTACCCAAAAAGACATGGAAATTCATGGGAGAACCTGCCTTAGGCTACTCACCAGTCCAACTAAAGTTAGAAAACCAACACAAAGTTATACCAATAGGGAGGCTGAAAGGAGTGACAATAGATATGGACAGAGTGTGCACTAAGGTAGACTTTGAAGTAATTATGATAGTGGATGACACAACACCTTACCCAACATTGCTTGGCTTGGAATGAGCATTTGATAACCAGGCCATAATCAACTTAAAAACATGAAATATGACATTTGAGTTAGGAGAATACAGGGTCATTGCGCCATTAGACCCATCAGAAGGGAAAAGGTTCATAGAGCCTACTTTCTTAGACTTGGAGGAAACTAGACAGTTGTATAGAACAACTATGTGAGATGAGGATTACGTAAACCCAACTGCAGATGGGATACTCAGTTGGCGGAGCATCACCTCATGTGTGTCAGACTCAAATACTAGCTTAGAAAACTGGCAACAAAGGCTTCACGAAGTTTCCACAAGAACATGCGCAAGAATAGATTGCGCAGTAAGATGGGTAGGTACAGAGATAAGGGAACCACCGAGTTTCCATGGGGTAAACGATCTAGAAGAATTCTTGGCACGTTACGAAGATGAAGTGGTAGAAAATCAAAGACTCTTAGCAGTATATATAACACTCAAGGCCACACCTGCAAGATGGTGGGGCACACACAAAGAAACAATCAAGGACTGGTACCAATGTAAGCAATTACTGCGCATTATGTTTGGTGCAGCACAAAGAAGCAACCAACAAAAAAAATATGATGGACAAAGGGCACCAACATAACACTTGGAGAAGTGCAGAGTGCTGTGGAAAATGACACCCCCAGAGGAATGACCTCATCATTTTGTACACACATTAGAGGGCACCCCAACAAACTGGTATACAGATCAGTAACTGCGCAGAGGAACTACGAGATGGCCAATACTACAACAAAACTTTACAGTCACTTTCTCATTTGACCATGAGAACCCCAACATAGACGCAAAACTCAAACAAATAAGAGGGGTGATATTCATTAAGGAACTAGACGTTGAACTCATAACAAAAGAACAACAACAGAATGAACAAACAGTGAAAGAACTAATGTCATGCTACCATGTGCAGGAAGAAGTACCAGAGGAAGATGACCCACACAATATTTAGATTGAGGAAGTTGAATGTGAAAGAGAAGTGGGAGGTCCACCTCTAGAATCACAAGTAATTTCTGTGCCAATCAAGGTGAAAAAAGTCAATATTGGGACAATTGAGAATCCCAAAATGGCCAACATTGGAGACTACTGGGACGCGCAAACAATGGACGAGATAACATAATTAATGCGCGAGTACAGTGACCTGTTCCCAACGACCTTTACCGAAATGAAGGGTATTGCAGGAGAACTTGGAGAGATGAAGATCCCTATCAAACCAGAGGCAAGACCTATAAAACATAGGCCTTATAGATTGAACCCCATCTACAAGCAGAAGGTAAGATCAGAAATCGATAGAATGCTAGAAGTAGGAATCATAGAACTAGTAGAAGAATCAAAATGGATAAGCCCCATGGTAGTTCAAGAGAAAAATCAAGGAGGCATAAGAATCTGTGTAGATATGAGAAAGCCCAATGATGCTTGCCTACATAACCCCTTCCCTACACCCTTTACAGATGAAGTCCTAGAAAATGTGGGAGGCCAGGAAGCATACTCATTCACTGATGGATTCTTAGGCTACCACCAAATCAAGATAGCACCATAAGATTGACACAAGACTACCTTTGTAATAGAATGGGGATCCTACCAGTACACAGTCATTCCTTTTGGATTGAAAAATGCACCAACAATCTTCTCCAGAGTAGTCATTGCTGCCTTCAAAGAATTCATCCATCAATTTCTGGAGGTATATTTGGATGATTGGATAGTATACAACCTGTTGAAGGATCATGTAGAGGTGTTGAGGATGATGTTAGAAAGATGCAAGCAATGCCAAATATCCTTGAACATTAAGAAATGTATATTTGGAACACCCTTCAGAATCCTATTGAGTCACATAGTATGCATACAAGGTTTGATCACGAATCCTGCAAAGATTGCAGTAATTTCGAACTTACCACCACCAAAATGAGTGCGCTAGCTGAGGGACACATTAGGACATATGGGATATTACAGAAAATTTATCAAGGGGTATGCATAGATCACTGTACCGATGGATAAATTACTTAAGAAGGATACTAAATTCCAGTGGAATGAGAGTTGTCAGCAAGGATTGGACATCTTGAAGGACAAGATGGTCACAACACCCATATTAGTCTTTCCAGATTGGGAGAACACATTCCATGTGCATGTAGATGCATCAGCCATAGCCTGGGAGCTATTCTGGCACAACCAAGAGTATGGATTTGGACCATCCAATAGAATTTGCAAGCATACAACTGTCAGACTCCGAGCAAAACTACAACACTACAGAACGAGAAGGCCTGGCAATGGTATATGCACTTCAAAAGTTCAGGCATTACCTACTTGGAAAACATTTTAAGATGTTCACAGATCATTCAACCCTTAAGTACCTAGTCAACAAGCCAGTGTTGGGGGGGCGAATCTGTCGATGGTTACTGTTGTTTCAATAATTTGACTTTGAAGTCATAGTCAAACCAGGGAAGCTGAACGCATGACATGATCACTTGTCAAGGGTCACCAATGGTGAGGAGCCTACAAACTTAGAAGATACCTTCCTTGATGCACACTTATTTTCAGTTCAGGCCGCGGATGATTATTTTGCTGACATTATTGAGTATTTAAGTACATGGACTACACCACAGGAATTTAATACCGCACAGAGGAAGAATCGGGTTGTTCGAGCAGTCGACTATGAGTTGATCGCATGGAACTTATATAAAATGGGGGCATACAACATCTTGAGAAGGTGCGCGCTAGAACACAAAAGGCCTAGGATATTAGCAAAATCCCATTAAGGAATAACAGGAGGACACTATGCAGACAAAGCTACCGTGCATAAGTTACTACGTGCAAGATTATGATGGCTAACTATTCATCGAGATGCAAAGGATGTTTTCAACAATGCGATGTTTGTCAGAGGGTTGGAAAACCAAATAGACGGGATGAGATGCCCTTACATCCAAAAGTAATGCTACAAGTGTTTGACAAATGGGCCATCAATTTTTTTGGGCCAATCCACACACCCGCAAGAAGATCAGGCGTGCGATACATCATCACTGCGATGGGATACCTCTCAAGATGGGTAGAGGAAACACCAGTTAAAGATTACAACGCAAAGACAACAACACACTACCTGTTTGAACATGTGCTCACCAGATTTGGATGTCCAAGGATTCTGATGAGTGACCAAGGCAATCACTTTATCAACAACACTATCAGATCTCTGACCAAAGAATTCATGGTCTACCATCAGAAAAGTACACCATACCATCCTCAGGAAAATGGCACAATGGAAGCCTTCAACAAGATCCTAGAGAATGCCCTAACCAAGATTTGAAATGTCAATAGGGATGACTGGGATTCAAATATACCAGTAGTATTATGGGCATATAGAACTACCTGCAAGAAGCTGACAGGGAAGACACCATTTAGATTGGTGTATGGACAAGAAGCAGTGGTACCATTAGAATTCTTGGTACTAAGTCTGCGTGTCACAAAAATTACAAACATGACATAACGAGGCGCACTACAAGAAAGGTTAAGTCAACTGATGAGCATGGAAGAAGATAGGATTCTAGCAGGCTTTCACCAAGAAGTACAAAGAGAAAAGGAAAAATCTTGGCATGATTGACATATCAAGAGAAAAAGTTTCAAGGAAGGAGAGCTAGTCCTACTGTATGCCAACAAGTTTTTTCAACATCCAGGAAAGTTCAAAATGCATTGGTTGGGACCATATGAGGTCAAGACTATCACAGATGGAGGAGCTGTACAACTGAAGGATTTGGAAGGAACAAAATTGAAGGGCATGATAAATGGGAGTTGATTGAAGCTGTACAAGGACATTCAATTGCCCGCAACTTGAAAGTTACTGCGCAGTAAGATTAAAAAAAAATAAAAATCGTGCAAAAATCCGCACGCGCAAGAGAGAAAATTAGTGCGACGAGAAGGAAAAGAGTCTGCATGCACAAGTCATTGAGTCAACACAACAAAATAAGAATACTGCACCAGAAGCAAAGGGTATAAAATCCAAGGACTCCACGTGCCCAAAAATCCTAGCGCACCGGAAAAAGGACCAATGGTCGAAAAGCGAGACAATTTGGAAAATGACGGCTATGGAATTCAGGTGCCAACTGGCAACGATGGTTGAAAGTGCGATAGTTTGTACATAGAGGTAAAGAACGTAGCGCGATGGAAAGGGAAAAGTCTGAAAACATGACGCAAAAGATAATAGTTAACACGTACAATGGTACTACGCGCAGGACACACTGCCAAAACTGAAAAAGTGACAATTGTTAGTGAGAAACAATTGTCAATTTTCCATCCCGCTATAAAGTCAAAAAAAGGGGGGAAAAACAAATCATTGTGTCAATTTCTAAGGAGAAGAACGCAGAGCCGAGTGGAAGAGTGATAGAGCGAAAATTTGACCGAGCATTCGTCGAGTTCGTCGATTTACTGCTTAGACCCTGTCGCAATGTCACCACCCCGAGTTAGAGAGCCGGGAAGGGCCGACAGGAACACACAAAGTATTGCTCACGCGATAGTCGCAAGGGAGAAAGCACCACTCGTAGTGGTGGATGTGGATGGACTCCACACACCATAATACGAAACATACCCAATGACAATAGAGGATGAGCAACACCCAGTGGAGGAGGTCGGGAATATGGAGGAGGACCCAGAAATAACTGAGTCTGATACCTCAAGGGGACAAGGGCCACGACATACCAAGTAGGCCATGGGTTCAGTGCCATAGAGCCATGAACCAGTGGTAGGACAGGAAACGATACACGAGGATGTACCAGAGGTGGGGGATTCATCCCCACAAGCCAAACGGAAAGGCCAAGCTGAGAGCAGCGCAGACGGAGGGGCCCGACCACAAGTAGAAGGGACCCTGATGTTTCCAAATATTCTGAGTGGAGTGCGCGTCGATGACATGGTTGGCAGAGTGACTGCCATCAAATACTTCGACCATGATGTGGCGGATGTCACTAAATTTCCAGACCTGACATCTCAAAACTATTTAGAAAGCAGGGGAGAAGGTTTATCAGGCATGCCACTGCTAGAGTTGGTGTAGTGGATCCTTGGGATTTACAACACAGGCATTATGAACCTACTATATGTCCCACACTTTTGGAGGGGAAAGCACATCAACGCCTGCGTCAAGCAACTGCTTGCATGAGTACTTGAAAAAATCTTATGGATGGATAGGCCAGTGCCTATCACTATGGACCTAATCGCAGGAATCATAGGGCTACCCACAGATGGGGAAAATCCAGAGCAGTACCTGGAAGACAAGACCTGAGATAAGGCCATCTCGGATGAAATTAAGGCTAAGTATGGTGTGAAGCGAGGTAATAAGGGCATCAAGAGCAGTGACATCAATGATCTTGTGACAAGGTTTGCCACCAGACTCCTCGGATGCAAACTAATGCACAAGTGCCGCAAAGAGGAAGTACCAGCTGGTGTGGTCACCACCGCCGTGCAATGTGAAAAGGGGATCTTGATGAGCTAGGCCCCATACCTTCTGAATTAATTCTTGGAGGATTTAAAGGACACACAAGACCGTGGCTCTGAGTTCCACTACTCGTGGTTACTCATCCTCATTGGCCTCATTGGATGGAAAGAACCAGTCTACAACAAGTATATGGAGAGACCAAGGAAATGTGGTGCAACAAGATACATATCATTATGCAGCAGCGCAGACCCCAAGAGAAAGAAGACAAAACATATATCTTCACGTGGTACTTCGTAGAAGTGCAGGATCTTATTGCAGATACATGGCACATAACACCAGAGACTGTCCAGGAGTTTGGTCAGGTTTCCAACTTTAGGGCAACGTGCCATAGTTTATGGATGTAAGCAAAGAAAGACAATGCCAAGGAATGACTACAACTCAACTACTGCGTCACGCAAGAAGAAATCCAAAGAGAGGTCTAGGAGTGGCTCGAAGAATGGAAGGTACCCAAGATTCCAACTGCGGTACCCAACTCATGAACTCAGATGTAGGGAAGACCAGCCCCAACACACCAAACATGAACCAACGGGGCATGAACCAAAAATAGGAGTGCCCAAGGCCAATATGGGCGAAGCACCCTATCCAAGAAGAAACCACAAACACAAAACATACCACTAAGGAGGTTTACACAGGCTCCACCGTGTGCAGAACAACCACCAATACAGTCAATAGAAGAAGTGCATGCGGAAGAAACATGTACAGGGACACAGGAAACCCCTGAGGAGGAAGAAACATGCACAAGGACACATGAAATCCTTGAGGAGGAAGAACAAGGGACAAGAACCCATGATATTCTTAAGGGAGGAGGAACACGAAAAACCACTGCAAGGGATACGTAGAGGCCCACTAGTCTCGATCCATCCACCACCTAGGAGAACCGGCCAGGGGAGCACACCAGTGGTGGACAAAAGGAGGAAAAGGCCCATAAGCCATAGATCCATATCTCACTAACCCCAGATGATGTGGATTTAGTGGTGACAATAATCGAAAAGAGACTAGATGAGGTGTGGGAGAATGTCGGGAAGCACAAGGCTTCAATAGTAGATCAAGTGTAAGAAGTAAAAACTGCGCTGGAGCAGTTAAGGATTGAGGCAACACATGCACCACAGGAAATACCCACACAGGCTAAGGAAGGAGTGCCAGTGCCTGAGACAATGCAGTTTGTAGCACATGCGAGCGTCGATTTCATCATCACACTGGAGATGATGTTCATTGATGAAGAAACAATGCAGAAACCCCTCAAAGACATCAAGACATTGGATGTGGAATTGGCCAAGATTCCAACAAAAGCATTGTATAAATTTCAAGTGAGCATTGCACATGAAATTCATTCCATAGCAAGAGCAGATGCCACAAACCTACAAGTAGCCCAGACAGAGAATATCTCAATGAAGGAAGCCCTCACCCTTGAAGCGCAACATAAAGAGTGGATGCAACAAAAAGTGGAGGAGATGGAGCACCAAATCCATAGGCTGTTTCAAGCAATTCCTGAAAATGCAAACAAGGAGGCAGGGTTGTTGGAAGAAAAGCTGCGCAGGATAGAGCAAACTATCCAGGAATATAAGGAAAAAATTAAAGGGCTGGAGGAGCGTGTCACACCCACTACTCCATAAGTCATAGCGCATTGAGAACAAGAGGAAACAACAACTGTGGAGGACATTGGCCAAATCATATCGATAGTCACTTTGCTGCTAGAACAAAGCGTGCAGTTGTGGACTCACCTCCTAGAGGATGGGAGCCTCCAGGAATTTCAAGAGAAGGAAACCAAAATACATGTAGTAATGGTGGAAGTGAAGCAGTGAAATAAAATAGTGTCACTGCTGGAGAAAATCAATACTTCCACTGAATTAAAGGCTCTGTAGCTGGAAGAGAAAGCGCTGCAAGAGCAAAAGACAACAAGACAGGCGTAGTTGGATCCCTTGCAAGAAAAGGC
>JASDQU010281944.1:1295-14656 GCA_032191745.1 Picea mariana
TATATTACAAGAGTCAAATGACAAAGCATGAAAGAATAACAAAGCTAAGAATCCCCTTCTCCTAATTACAAGACCAAATTATGAATTACATGATCTCTAACTCCCCCTCATGAAGAGAGAACACTCTCTTATATACATGAAAGTCTTGAAGAGTGTCATAATTACATATCCACTACTCTCTCAACTTATTCCTTCAAATCCTCCACTCATATATTGGATAAGATATGCTATAAAAATCTCCATGATCTTCTCCTTTGAATATGCTTGAATGATTGTCCCAAATATTCTTCAAATCTTCAAAGCTTGAAGATGAAATTCGAATTTGAGGCTAGGTGGTAATATTTGACTTTGTTGAAATCTTCAAATATGCTTGCACACATCATCAAACTCATCCAACCTTAATATATAATGAAAATATGTTAATTTCTGATATTTAATCACAAATTCATTTATAAAACTGAAATGAATACAATGGAAAATAATAAGGAGAAACCCAAGTATCATTATGGAAATGGTACGATGGAAGGCTAATGGGACGATGGAATGTAAGGAATAGTGAAGGAAAAAGAGGATATAAANCCAACCTTAATATATAATGAAAATATGTTAATTTCTGATATTTAATCACAAATTCATTTATAATACTGAAATGAATACAATGGAAAATAATAAGGAGAAACCCAAGTATCATTATGGAAATGGTACGATGGAAGGATAATGGGACGATGGAATGTAAGGAATAGTGAAGGAAAAAGAGGATATAAATGTGACATTTCTGAGGCCCAACAGTTGGTTGTATCATCTATTGTTGGTGACTTACATGGTTATCTACAACTATCTGTGTAAGCATCAAGGGGTGGGGGGGGGTGGGTTGTGTCATCCCCTTTGTTGTATGTAGGTTTGGTGAGGGTTATATATTAATAAATTGTAAATCAGATTGATTTTGCTAAGATTTTCCTTCTGTTATGATAGTTGTGCCATCTTCAACAAGTTGTGGTCATTCAAAGGGGGCTAATCCAATGTAAAGTATGATTTCCAACAATGAATTTTCCCTCAGGTTAGAATAATAGATAGACCAAAAGCATAATAGATGTGTTTCATCTTCTGTCATGATAGTTTGATTGAGATCATCATGATCTACATTTAATGTATTATGTTTTGATATAATTACAATAAAACCCTTTTTCTATGCCAAGTCTATGATGGATCTGTGTAACATTGTTGGAAAGAAGGAGATCTCAAACAAATAGAGACAAAAACCTATCAATAGCTAAGAGGGTCTGTTGTGGAGTTTCCTTAAGAGCATATGTGAAATTTTAATTAAACCCAAAAATATGTCATTAGTCAGTAAAGATGGAAAACTTTTTAACAAAGTATTTGAACCAAATAAGCACAAACATATCAACATCCTTAAAGGTATCTACAACCCCCCAAACCAAGTTTGTATATATTTTCAAAAATCTCAAAAGCACACTTGAAAGCACTCTTGAGTAATATAAAACAAAATCATGTGAGGAGGATGTGATTCTCAAACATACCAAGTTAGTGACACTACAATCACTCCAGTGGATGCACACACACACACATGATGGTTAAGTTGTTAGTTTTAGGGATTTCATAATTTTGATATGCCTTCTTGATGCAGTAACCCTCAATCACGTACTCAACCAACTACATAACCATGTTTCTTCCCACATAGTGTACATCTACCAATGTACTAGGGTTAACATAAACTAACTTTTAACTAATACCACGAGGAATAGACAGTAACATGAAAAGGAAACAAGAGACAACACCATTTAAACAGGGACATAAGATCCTTTATTAACAAGACATAATTTCTCTTATAGTCTCATTACATCACCAAACAATCTAGAATGATTCTCATTCTATATTCATTGAACTGAGTGCATTCCTTTGTTCCACATTTTGAAACAAAATTGGGAATCCCTTCCTCTGTGCTATTTATTCTGTAGATGTACCTTCTCTATCCCTACTTTTCTATCTCGACTTGAACTGAAGCGAATCCTTTCTTTCCTGAATATTCTCTCTAGACATCCTTCTGAAACCCTTCTCTTTTTCTGAATCTTTCTTTTCTATAGTCCCATGGAAGTTGACCCATTTTGGCCATTTAACTTCCTCAACCATTTTTCCAAAACCTTTGTTGGAACTAGATAGTTGTGATGATTAACTACTTCAAACTATTTTCAAGTGATCAGTCTTCAATCATGCAGATGTCCTACTAATTGTGAAGAAATTCGTACAAGACACATGGAGCGATGGCCCATAAATTGTCATAAAGTCTATATATGACACATGGAGTTACAACATCTATAACCCATGCATTGGGATATACAACACGGTGTATCCCGCATCATTTTAACTGGAGTTGTGACACACCTAGAGTTCCAACACAACGTGAGTTGCAACACGTCATAATCTATAATATTTAAATTGAGTTGACACAATGTGGAGTTACAACACACCTGGAGTTACAACACCCTTATTTCATTATACAATTACTAACTTGAAATTGAAATGTTTCTGGTTGATGTGGATTTCCTAAGGAAAAAGATGCTCCTGCATTAGACATACTTTGTAAGAAAGCATGAGCTCCAACTCATGTGGATGCAACTGTAGATTTTACAGAGGTTGAAGATCCCCATAGATGTGCTAGTTCTTCTTCAGAAACCGATGATGCATATTTAGAACCCATGTTCCTCCACTTAACTATATATTCATAATATTCTTTATTTTGTGTCCTTTTACTAACCCTCTTTGCCAAAATTTTCTCTATATATTTGGTTGTTTTAATAGGCAATTGTTTCTTCCATTCAACCAGGGTACTTTCATTATCATCCCCTTCTCCCTCATGAAACTCGTACAATTCAACAACATTGAATATTGGGGAAATGTCAAATTTCTCCATAAACTCTAACTTATATGCATTATCATAAATCTTTCTCAAGACTCAACATGGTCCATTTTTATTGTAATTGAGTTTATTGTACGTACCTCGAGGGGATATTTCTTTCCTTAAATGTGCCATTACCAACTCTCCTTCTTAAAAAAACTTTTGTTTTCTTCACAAATATGCTCGTTGCTTATATATGGTAATGCTTTGTTGCACCTTCTGCTTGATCTTCTCATGCATCTCTTGTATACTCTTTGCAAACTCACTTGCATCAACACTCCTTCTATCCTATAGATTTGGTAACTTAACCAAATCCACAACTCCTTTTGATAAATAATATGAAATGAACTCTGTCCTACAAATCTATTGATTGAATCATTGTAAGTGAATTCGGCCTAGGCCAAGACCAAATCCTATTGTCTTGGCTTCTCTCCACTCAAACTCCTCAACAAATTACCAAGACTTTGTTTGACCACCTCGATCTGTCGACTCATTTGTCGATGATATGTAAGACTGTAAAGAAACTTAGAACCCATACTCTTCCAAATTATCCTCGAAAAGTAACACAGTTACCGACTTAACGAGAAATGTGGCCTTAAAACAAGAACTCTAGCCCTTAAAAATCATATTTTTGCATAAAAAACATGAAAATAAACCCCCAAATAAAAAAGTGGTGCTATTGGTAGCACCATTTTTTCTAATGGGGTCAACATTACAACATTTTTAAATCATGGCCTTCAAAACTCATGCAGTAGCTCTAGAAAAACCTTAAAATCAACACCTAAATAAAGAAATGATGTTACCTAAAGCAAAATGTTTTTTTTCAAAACGTTAAAATTATATACAATTTGAAATCTTATTCTTAACAGTTGGTACCATTAAAACCAAAACCTCAAAATCAACCATCAAATTGAAAAGTATTGCTACTAGTAGCACCCATGATAAAATTGGAATATTAAAATGGAACATTTTTTAAAGTGGTAAAATAAATCATCACTATTGTAAACAAAATCATAAAATCAACCTTTTCGTTTTCCAGACTAAGTGCATGATTTCTGCATGCATTATTCAAAATGTAATTTTTATTTCCATTAATAAAAGTTAGGCTTTATTCCTTTAGAAACAAAATCATAAAATCAACCCTTAAATGATTACATTTTAAATCTTAGTTTATCACTCCAAACACAAGATAATATTCAAAACATATTATGAGCTAAGAAATTTTATTATGTTCTCCATAATCAAAACATATAATTCATAAAACATAGAAATGTTTCATAACTTCATGTAAGATCATATGTAAGTTAAATGGTCATTTCTAGTTACCATACAAATATCTTATGGATAAAAAATACATAAAATGTTTCATACACTTATTTAGATTGACTCATGGATTTTGAAATACCATCAGAGTCTGCATTTTCTTTAGATGAATGATTGGATGATGTAGATGATCCATACTCTTCTCTATTGTCTATGAATGCACCATCTGAGTCTACATGCATGCCTAACATTTTAGATGTCAAAATCCTTTTAGATCTACGACTAGGTTCAACAGACTCCCATCTTGTAGTTATTTCTTATGGCATAAACCTCTTGACAATCTCTATTGTCCTGGAGTAAATAGTTACTCTCTTTTTGAAATTGAAGTCATATACACAAGTATGTCAACATCCTCTAATTTTAAGAGGTTAGTGTGACAACGAGTTGTATTTTGACCGTTTCTTATTATTTTTCTATTAACATGTTTTTCAACCACCTTCTTTGGCTTGTAAACACCACTGAATGGTTATGTACATGTTTCATACCATTGCACTTCAATTGATATAACATCTTCATTTTCTTTCTCAATATTTATAACCTTTGCAATCCAGAATGAATAACCATGTGGATCTTCGATCGCTAAGACTGCAATCATGCTACCCTCCTTAATATCATGCACTAAACCCATGTAAAGGTCTTGCATGGCTTCACATTGTGCACATGATCTTCAAGAACCAATATACATTTATCTTTCCTCTGCTTGTGTAAACTCAATAGCACCTTGAGATTCTTCTTGTTCAACGATGTTTCTTTCTTCAGATTCATTTGACATATTTTGTGGCCAATGATATGGAGTGTTCAAAAATGTATCTTCATTTGTTGAGCTTGAAATTATGTCACTTTGACCATTGAAAAAAGGCTCATGCCAAACATAATCAACAACATCAAAGTACTCATAGATATCTTTCATGGACATTTTGTTTCTTCTAGGCATTCAAAATAATATACATCTCTATTATGCCTCCGTGCATTATGGATTTTAGCAACTGATTGCAATAACAATAACTTTGATGGAAATATTGGACGATCTAGAATGAACTTCAAAAATGCTAAACCTTATGAAGGCCCCCATTCTGTATTAGTTGAATACTTCTTTCTCCATATAAGTGTTTTCCCATCAAGTTTTTTGAAAGAAAATTGATGTTGGAAGATAATGTCATTAAGTTGCTCAATATATTTTCCTTCACCATGTGATCCCTGAATAAATCTCCGCATGTCAACAATTTCTTCTAATATTTGAAAAACAAGCTCTAGAATGTATGATTTCTTAATACATTCAATAACTGATGGTAGGCTTCCAACATTTTTCCTCTTCATTGATATTGAAAAATGACTGAACATTTGATCAATATGATCATGAGTGTGTCCAACAAGAAGGAAACCAACTTTCACCTTTTGAAAGATTCCGAGTTGAACAAGCATGCTTAGATATCTAAAAATAATTTGATTTTTGTTTTCACGACTAGTGTTGTCTAAATGTAGATATATAACTTGAGGAAGATTGCCAAACTAGTGAGTGAGCACATGATGAATTATGGTGATGGTCAGATTTGCATCATTATGAATATTTGGAGTTGTGAAGTAAAACCTTGGACACATTTTTCCATTAAAAACCATACAACCAACCAAGTGAAACTGAATGAAATTCTCTTCTTGTAAATTTTTTGGTGTACAGACAAAAAGTGGTAGAAGTGTTTTCTTCTAGTCCATGCCATCAATTATCATACCCAAATAGTTTTTTGGAGCATCATAAAAATTATTCTGATGTTTGTACAACTTTTTCCTTTCACTTGATTGTTGATTCCGATGTTCTTGAAGTGCTTTGACTATGGAATCTTCACATGGCATAAAATGAAAATATTGATAATATGTTTTCATAGTTGATAACTGTCCAACTAAAAAAAAAAATAGTAAATACATACCTCTTTCTATCCCTTCAGATTTATCTCTTCTTGATTTAAGAGTAGCACATATACTGCAAACCCCCATCCTTGTCTTCTTAGGAATACAAACATTGTTGAATTGTTTTTTCCATATTCTTGTAAAATATGCATATGTAATAAAATTACCATTTCGTTCAATACCTTTAGCATATTCTTTGTACAAGTTGTAGATTTCCCTCCTTGAGAAATTATTTGGAATATGTATTGTGTCTCTATCTGGCCTACACTCTCCATGTTTGGAAAATAAGTCACGCATCCATGACAATGTGGTGTTTGTTAATGGCCCACTCTCTCCTCCATGATGTACCTTTGAATAAAATGAAGGATTTTTTTCTAACCTTGTTTGGATTCTTGATAGATGAAGATTACCAATTGAGTAAATTTTTTTGAAAGCCTTTCTGCAAAGTAAAAGATTCCCAATGTGATAATCATATCCTCAATTGGTGGATATCATGCACCCCCATTAAATATGGATTTTTCATGCTCTTATTCATCGACAAATATGTCTTCCTTTTATTCAAGGCATACATGTAGTCCATGTTTTTCAAACAATTCTTTTGACAACATTCACTTGAAATCAAATCACTTATGGAAACTGATTTAGTGAGAAATTATTTTCTAGACCTTGTATAACTAGAATGATTTGGATTGAAATAAAATGGTCTAGTCTTGGTCTTAGACACAATTTTTTCACTATTTCATCATCCTCACTACAAGGAATTTCCTCATTACTAGAAAGAATATCAAACAAAACATTGTCAACGAATACGAGAATGTTGATCACTTTGATTTTTTGCAGTTGAATGATTGAGAACGTGATCTTCATTCATAGGTCCATCATCATCTTCATTGATAATCTCATTGATAAGAGGGATAACAAACTCACTAGAAAAATGATTACCATCCTCACCAATGTCATTGGATCTTCCATGAAAATATTCACTTGAAGAAAAATCATCATCACCCTTAAGATAATATCAATGATATTAAACTCTTCTCTAACAATAATCTCTTCATCATCGACAACACCATCATCAGTGCTTCTAAAATCTTCACTTGGAGGAAAAACATCATCATCACCATTGGTGCCTTTAAATTTCCCACCTGGAAAAAATTGTCCACCATCCACATAATCATCTTCACTACTTTTAAAATTCCCACTTGAGGGAAATTATTCATCATCCTCATGAGTGCCTTGAAAATCCTCACTTGGAGGAAAAAATCCATCATCATCATCGATACCTTGAAAATCCTCACTTGGAGGAAAATCATCATCAACAATGTTACCTTTAAATTCCCCACTCAGGAAGGAGCTTCCATCATTGGAATAATCATCTTCATTTCTTTTAAAATCCCCACTTGAGGGAAATTCTTCATCATTCTTCTTAGTGCCTTGAAAATATTCACTTGGAGGAAAATCTTCATCAGTACCTTGAAAATCCTCACTTGGAGTAAAATTATCATCAACAACATTGTTGCCTTTAAATTCCCCACTCGGGAAAGAGTGTCCACCATTGGCATAATCATCTTCACTACTTTTAAACTCCCCACTTGAGGGAAATTCTTCATCATCCTCATTACTGCCTTGAAAATCCTCAGTTGGAGGAAAATCTTCATCATCCCCATTAGTACCTTGAAAATCCTCACTTGGAGGAAAATCATCATCATCAACATTGTTTCCTTTAAATTATCCACTCAGGAAAGAGTTTCCACCATTGGCATAATCATCTTCACTACTCTTAAAATTCACACTTGAGGGAAATTCTTCATCATCCTTGTTAGTGCCTTGAAAATTCTCACTTGGAGGAAAATATTCATCATCCTCATCAGTACCTTGAAAATCCTCACTTGGAGGAAAGTCATCATCACCAACATTGCTACCTTTAAATTCCCCACTTGGGAAATAGTGTCCACCATTGGCATAATCATCTTCACTACTTTTAAAATCCCCACTTGGGGGGAATTCTTCATCATCCTCACTAGTGACTTGGAAATTCTCACTTGAAGGAAAATCTTCATAAGTACCTTGGAAATCCTCACTTGTAGGGAAATTATCATCCCAATCATTTAAACTATGATCAAAGTCTCCACTTCGACCTACATTTTGATTATTTTCAATTTAGTAAACTATTGAACATATTGATCACCATGATATTCCTCCTCTTTATCATCGGTGCCTTCAAAGTCCTATGATTTAGGACTCTCTTAAGGAACATGTTGAATAATTTTTTTTTCACTATGATCAAACTTTTGACTAGATGAAAAATATGACACCTCATTTACATTACAAGCATTCCCATCGCATTTGATAGTCCCAAAAGAATAGAAATGTGAACAATTTGTTGATGTTGCAGAAATGAAATCTTGTTTATCTGATGAAGCCATCACTTCTCACTAAGCACATAGAATGATACTAATACTCACCCTCCCAATGACAATCTTATAACTTGTAGAATTAACTTTTCTCTCCAAGATTTCCCCCCAAAATATTCTCTCCAAAATTTTCCCTCGAAAATCCCCCTCAAAATATTCCCTCCAAAATTCCCCCGTCAAATGTTTCCCTCCAAAATCCCCCCCCGCAATTTGTTCCCTCTATTATTTTCCCTTCAAAATAAAAAACAACTTTTACTCTATTAATTCGTTATTTATTTGTTAATTACAATATTTTTCATGTTTTTTATCTATCCCACATTCATTAAACTTAGCGGTGATCCATATAATTTTAGGTATATATGTACACAATCTTCTTCTTCTTTAGTTATCCCACATCCATTACACTTAACGATAATTTATATCATCTTTGTTATATGTACACAGTCTTGTTTTGTCATATTACATTGCGTTAAATATTGGGCAACATTCGTTAAATAGTTTGGATCAATCTACAAGGGAGAAACATTGAGAAGACATTTGACGAGAATCTAGCATTTCAGAGGTTAGTTATTTTTTAAATTCTTACCATTTACCAAAAAAACATTTATAAGATCATTTTTGAATCACATGAGATTTTTCCATGCGAAAATTATAAAAATCCCTAAATTTTTTAGATGTTTTCTAATTTTTTTCTAAAGAAATCACAACTTTAAAAAAAAATAGACATTTTTCAAAGGAATTTTAACAAAATTATTAGGATTAAAAAAAATAAAAAAATTGGTATAATTTTTTTTAAAAAATTACAGTTTTTGTTGTTTGTTAATAATTTTTTTATAATTTTGGTCGATGATGGTTAGTGGGCGTGATTACCCTCTATGCGGGAGCGTGACTTGGCCTATGAGGGTTCTCGGAGAAATGAATGACATTGCCCCAACCCCTCCCCCTTCTCCCCCCCTGCCCGCGGCCAAGGAACAGTCTCACGGGACCATGCCTTGGCCAAGGGGGCGACAAGCCTTGGTCATAACATTGCCCAAGTAACCCCATGGGTCCTTTTTTTTTTTCTAAGTTTGATTTTTACGGCCTATGATTTTTTTTAACTTTATTATAATGTAAACATTTTCCAGACCTAATTTATTTTTTTATTTTTTCATATAGAAAAATGACAGGAAAGAAAATACATGTGAATGTATTTGGATCATGACATGCAATAATAACATCCAAAATTGCAACTGGGACCTCCATGAATGCTAGGTAACAAATTGATATCACATTTGTTGAAGGTCCAACACCCGAGCTGCCAAGGGAAATGAAGAATGTTAGAGAGTGGAAATATGTGGGAGGTGAAAACAAATTGGAATATTCTTGTTTTTTTAAAGACAAACAAGGGAACAATGGAGAACATCTATATTTGTATTGTGTTGAGTTTGAACATGTGCTAGGAAATTATGATCCACTTGGCTTGTTACAAGATATATGTTTGGTGTGAGACACAGATATTGTTTATGCACTCGTGAAACAAGCCATGACTTATATCAAGATTATATATTGTTTGAAATTGAGCAATTATAACAGGGCTGAATGTTTTACAGAATTATGTGCATTATTGTTTAAGACATTGAGAAAGACAATGTAAGTTTGTTTATTTTTATTTTTTTATCATGTATTATTTTTAGTATCATGTTAACTTTTTAATTTTATTTAACACAGAAATGTTGTATTTTATTTTTACAGGATTTTGCTGAACGACTTTCACATATGTTAGTGGGGATTTACTCTACAAAGAAAAATATCATGGAATTCATAAATGCCTTTCATATCGATAAGACACAAGAAGGAAGGAAAAATAAACAAAATGTAACAAAGGTTGAAGCTGCGAGAGTAGACAGATAAGAACATGAAAGAAGAACAAAAAGTCGTCATTCTAGAAATCCTAAAAAGGTTACAATTGAAGATGAGGAAACTCCAAATGAATATTTTGTTGAGATTAGTCCCAATAAGGTTATCATTCCTTCTCGAAAGAAAATAAACAAGAGAAACACAAAAGAGCGATGGCCGGAGATGATTCCATTCCTATTGATTACGAATAAATCATTGATTTAGATGAAACCCATTTAAATCATAAGAGGAAGAAAACAAATGTTGTTAATGATGAAGAAACCATTGTTAGCTCTGGCTATGATAATAAAAGTCCTAAAGGTAGTAGAGAAGTAATAACACCAGGTGTTGATATAGAGGATGGTATTGTGAAAACAACACAAAATGCCATTCAAAATATATTGAGGATGACAAACTTAGTTGATGATGGCCATACATTTCAATTGAATGTGAAGCAACTTTATAAACCCATAGAAGGGAAAGAAAAATATCAAATTAGAAACCACATCACTTGCATATTCACAATTTGAAAGCATTGATTAGGTAAAATCCATATGCACATGTGGTTGACTACCTAGTTCTTGTTGACCTAATGGAAGTTCCTAGCAAGGATGAATTTGATAGATCAAAATGTTTCAACTACAAATATTATGTGATTGGAGGAAATCATTCTACAGAGGCTAGAAGAGAATTGATGCAAGAATATCCCAACAACCCTCTGTTTGAGACAGTCAAATGCATAATTTATGTTGGTTTAATAGATTCAGAAGAAAAGTTTCGGCATGGGATCATAACACAAATAATGAATATAGGATGTCCATGCCTTTCATTCAAAGGGCGAGGTTTATTCATAATTATTTTTCTGAAATATGTTGTGGAGAGAGATCAAATGTTGATGTGAAGTTTCAAGAGCAATGTTGTATGGAAATATGCTTCCCAATTGATGATGAAAATGCAAAAGAAAAAAATCGCAAAGGAAGTGATGTATTCATAGTTGTGGATAATTATTTTCAATTGGGATTTAGAACTGGACAAGTATGGGATTTGATAGATGAGACCTTCGGCCTATGGGAAAATATTGGTATAAAAAATCAGAGAGTTAATAAGGCTAAACCCTTAATATGTAGCACAAGTAAGACATGTCCTGAAATCAAGAATCTGCCAGAAGATATGACTATAACACATTGGAGAATGATACAAGGAGTGAATGATGATAAACTTATCATGGCTATATTATCACATGTAAGGTCGGGTGCATTGCCAATGGAAGAAATGTATGATGAATTTAAAAAGTAAGTTTGTTGAGATATTTTTATTTATGTCAGGACAATAATTTTATTTATTTATTTCAGTTTAACATATCAAGGTTCTAAGTATTTTATTATATATATCATTATAACATTATTTATTTATTTTATTTAGTCACAAGATGTATATGAGAATACAAGAGGAAATGATTAAGATGTTGAATGAAGAGAGTTGGGATGATGTTAAGCTCAACTATCCATATTCAAGGTCCACAATAGTATTGAAACAATTGTTTGTTGCATTAAAAAAGGCATGTTGATTTATTACATTCATATTATTCGTTTGTAGATTAATTTATTCTATTTTATTACTTATGGATATATAACTATATGTTGTTTGTTTAATTAAAGATGAGAAATAAGAATGCAGATGGAGTACCTGAAACCTTCAAATTTTTTATTCAAAAATCCAAGTTTGAAAGAGAAAGAAGGACACGTGTTCGAAGCGTTGAACTTGATGACACCCTTGATCACTACATTTGGAATGGGCTCGAAAATGTTCAGTATAAAGTAGTATTAGGTGATTGTGAACAAATTGCAAATATTGTTCCTAAAAACGAATACTCCCTAGTTATTGCAGATATCCCTCATGGTTATAATATCCAAAACATTGGATATGATACTGAGCCTTATACTTACTAAGATTTCAATAAAGTGGTTATGGGATTTATGGAAATCACAACGTCACCATTTTGGAGATTTCTGTTTTTTCATTCAGATACATAACAAGGATTAGTACAATCAAGATTCAAGGGGAAATACATGACAAGGATGCAACTTATTTGGTAATATATTGAAAGTGTGTGTTTATCGATTAAGATTTGAAATCAATTTTTATTAATTCACAAGCTAATTGAATTTGGACTTATTTATGTTACAAAAACAAGCCTAATATTCAGAGCTCTAGTAGAGAACCATTTACATATGATATTGAGAGTATACATCTTGCAATCTGGACAAAAGATGATTCTTATAATTCTATTCTTGTCGATGTAAAGGATGGAGGGAAGCCTATTAGTTTATTGGTTTACAATGTTTTGGTTAGAAATCTAACATATGAGGGAAATGATTTGAAATGAGAGATGGTTAACATTTATCAAAAACCATAAGAATTAATTAATTATCTTATAGATACATTTTCAAATGAAAGAGATTGAGTTTTGGATTTTTTCTCGGGTTCATGTAAGAATTATGATCTAACATTTATGAAATCATATTTCAATCTTTATTATTTTTAATTTATGTCTTTTTACATTATTTAACTTACTTATATTTATTTTGTATTGGGTGATTAGGTACAACATTAGCGTGTTGCATACATAAAGGAAGAAATTGCATAGCCATTGAAATTGACCCAATACAATGCAGTTTTATTCAACAAAGAATTAATGCTATTCCATCTCTTCCAGATGAAATGAAAGAATTTGGATTGAGGAAAGGATATTTTAATGAATCAAAGACGATAAAAATGTCAAAGGAGCCTCAAGTACCATTAGGAGGATTGATTGGAAAGGATCATTTTGGCGAACTGTTGGAATTGTTTAACAAGTAGCATATGCTTGTCATTGATGGCAAGTACAGCAATGAAGATGGCATGTATACAGGAAGAATGTACAAAGGATTGTT
>JASDQU010281947.1:0-14656 GCA_032191745.1 Picea mariana
ATGCTGAAGATGTTGAAGGAAAGGATAATTTTATTACATATGCATATTTTACAAGAATATGGAAGAAACAATTCAACAATGTTCGTATTCCTAAGAAGTCAAGGATGGGGATTTGCAGTATATGTGCTACTCTTAAATCAAGAAGAGATAAATCTGAAGGGGCCGAAAGAGGTATGTATTTACTATTTTTTTTTTAAATTGAATGGCTATCAACTATGAAAACATACGATCAAAATTTCCATTTTATGTCATGTGCAAATTCCATAATCAAAGCACTTCAAGAACATCGGAATCAACAATCAAGTGAAAGAAAAAAGTTGTACAAACATCGAAAGAAGTGTTATGATGCTCCAAACAAATATTTAGGTATGATAATTGATGGCATGGACCAGAAGAAAACACTTCTACCACATTTTGTCCGTACACCCAAAAATTTACAGGAAGAGAATTTCATTCAGTTTCACTTGGTTGGTTATATGGTTTTCAATGGAAAAATGTGTCCAAGAGTTTACTTCACAGCTTCAAATATTCACAATGATGAAAATATTACCATCACCATAAGTCATTATGTGCTCACTCACTGGTCTGGAAATCTTCCTCAAGTTCTCTATCTACAGTTGGACAACAATAGTCGTGAAAATAAAAATCAAATTGTGTTTGGATATCTAAGCATGCTTGTTGAAATGGGAATCTTTCAAAAGGTGAAAGTTGGTTTCCTTCTTGTTGGACACACTCATGATCATATTGATCAAATGTTCAGTCGTTTTTCCATAACATTGAGGAGGAAAAATGTTGGAATTATACCATCATTGATTGAATGTATCAAGAAAGCATACATTCCAGAGCCTGTTTTTCATATATTAGAAGAAATTTTTGACAAGCGAATATTTATTTAGGGATCACATCGAGAAGAAAAATGTATTGAGCAACTTAATGACATCAACTTCCAACATCAATTTTGCTTCAAAAAAATTGATGGGAAAACACTTATAAGGGGAAAGAAGTATTCAACTACTACAGAACGGGGGCCTTCATCAGGTTTATCATTTTGAAGTTCATTCTAGATTGTCCAATTTTTTCATCAAAATTATTATTTTTACAATCATTTGTTGAAATCCATAATGCACGAAGGCGTAATAGAGATGTTGATTATTCGGAATGCCTGGAAGAAATTAAAAATTTTATTAAGGATACATATGAGTACTTTGATGTTGTTGATTCTGTTTGGTGGGAGTCTTTTTTCAATAGTCAAAGTGACATCATTTCAATCTCAACAAATGAAGATACAATGTTGAGGACTCCATTTCATTGGCCACAAAATATGCCAAACGAATCTGAAGAAACAAACATTGTTGAAGTTCAAGAATCTCAAGGTGTTATTTAGATTACACAAGCAGCGGAAAGAGAAATGTATATTAGTTTGCAAAGGTCACGTGCACAACATGAAGTCATGGAAGACCTTTACAGGGGTTCAGTACAAGATATTAAGGAGGGTAGCATGATTGCAATTTTAGTGACTGAGGATCCACATGGTTATCCATTCTGGATAGGAAATGTTATAAAGATTGAGAAATAAAATGTTGATGTTGTTGCAATTGAAGTGCATTGGTATGCAACAAGTACACACCCATTCAATGGTGTGTACAAGACAGAGATGGTGGTTGAGAAACATGTCAATAGAAAGAGAAAAATAAAGGGTCAAAATACAACTCGTCGTCGCACTGACCTCTTAAAATTAGATGATGTTGACATACTTGTTTATGACTTCAATTTGAAAAAGAGAGGAACTCTTCGCTCCAAGAAAACGGATATTATCAAGAGGTTGTTGCCGCAAGAAATAAATGAAATATGGGAGTCTGTTGAACCTAGTCGTAGGTCTAAAAGGAATTTGACATCTGAAATGTTGGGCATGTATGTAGACTCAGATGGTGCATTCATCGACAATAGAGAAGAGTATGGATCATCTACATCTTCATCAAGACATTCATCTGAAGACAATGTAAACTCTGATGGTATTTCAGAAACCATGAGTCAATCTGAATAAGTGTATGGAACATTTTAATAATTTTTTATCCATATGATGTTTGTATGGTAACTAAAAAAGAGCATTGAACTTACATATGATCTTACATGAAGTTATGAATCTTTTGTTATGTTTTATGAATGATATGTTTTTTTAATACGGATAATATAATAAAATTTCTTAGATCACATGTTTTGAATATGGTCAATATAACAATACTTTTAAGAAACTATTTAAAAATCGACGTTGAATTTTTAAAGTATATTGTGATATTTTCATGGAATTATGTATTACCTTGTGCTTTGCGTGATGATAACATTTAAAAAGTAAAAATTTAAGGGTTTTTTTTATGATTTTGTTTATAGTAATGATGAGTTCTTTTACCACATTATAAAAATGTGTCATTTTAATACCCCAATTTTAGAATGGGTGCTACCAGTAGCAGTACTTTTCAATTTGATGGTTGATTTTGAGGTTTTGGTTTTAATGGTACCAAGTGATAAAAATATGATTTCAAATGATCTCAAAATTTAACGTTTTGAAAAAAAAAAAAAAATCAAAACATCTTTTTTGTTTTTAGGTGTTGATTTTAAGGTTTTTCTAAGCTATTGTCTACGTTTTGAAGGCCATGTTTGAAAAATGTTGTAATTTTGACCCTGTTTTAAAAAATGGTGCTACTAGTAGCACCACTTTTTGATTTGGGGGTTGATTTTGATGTTTTTTATGCAAAAATATGGGTTTTTTGGGCAAGAGTTCTCGTTTTGAGGTCACAGTTCTCATTAAGATGGTAACATTGTTAGAAGAGATAGCGTGAAACTTTCCTTTACAAGGAGTGCAAAGTGACTGTAATAAGGTGTGCACAGACATCCACAAGGACTTAATCTTACATAAGAATATGCTACAAGGAGTGACACAGTTTTTTTTTACTCATAAGCTCAAAAGAGATAGCGTAAAATTTCCATTTGCAAGGAGTGCAAACGGAATAATGCAAGGCGCACATAGTCGTCCACAAGAAGCTAAGTCTTGCGTAAGAACCTATTTCAAGGAGTGCACAGATCCGAAATCTGGCTAAGTGTCAAAGTAACTCTCTAAGGAGTCAAAGGGTTCAATAGAGAGAAATATCACAAGAGATAGTGGGATAAATCTTCAAGAGAAACAAAGTTATGAATATTTCACGAGTCGTCGACTAAGATCCGTTCAAGAGGGAGAGGGATCATCCTAGATCGTCAGATCTGAGAAAAGTGAATGAGATTTAGCATAGTGGCCTTTGGTCGTTAGGGTGTTACATGTCAACATATCTAAGGCTTCGAGAAAAATCACTTCGAAGATTTCAGTTGAGAGTTCAAACTCGTAAAACCCGAAACCCGAAGTGAATATGGATCGTCGGATCTAGAGGCACGCGTGGAGATGGATCATGAGCTTCCGGAAGAAGCAAAAGTGGAGTGTTGAAACTCTCAAATTCTGAATAGCTGAAGTAGTTGGGGTCGTCAATCTGTAGGAGGACATGCATCAACTGATTGTGTACTCCGGGTAAAACGCTCCGGGAAAAAGTGAGGGTGGAGAAGTTGAGAATTGAGATTTCCAAAACCCGAAGATCCAAAGTGAATCATAGTCATCCGATTCAATAGGACACGCAGAAGAAATGCGTGGACTCTAGGAGAAGACCCAAAGTGAATCGTAGCCATCGATTTGTGGGAGACACGCGTCAATAGATCGCGAGTTTCTGATAAAATCATTTTGGGGGAAAGAGAAAGTTGAGAGTTGAGATATCCGAAGTTCGAAGTCTTGAAGAGGGCTAGGGTCATCAATTTGAGGAGGACATGTGGCATGAGATCAGCCACTACGAAGAAAGTAATTTTTGAGATTTTAAAACTCCAAAGCTCGGATTGTCGAAGCAAATCACAACCATTGATTTGAAAGGAACAAGCATTGCTATATCGTAAGGACCTCAGAATGTCTAATCCAGAGAGAAGGAAGGAAATGAGGCATATATGAACCATTGATCAAGAGGCCCCACCTGAGATCAGGAGACTAACAGTCACGTAGTATTGCGGGGACAGAAAGTGCTTGGACTTTAAAAATTTGAGAGCAAGTCGCAATTGAAACCATGGTATTGCAAAACGGACGTGTAGCGATTGGTGGTGAATTATGGGCAGAAAATCAATTTGATCCCAAACCACTCTTAGACGCACCCGTAATCATGTGTTTACACAAGTACATAGCCCGAGGTCACATATGGGAAAGGGCTAATGGAAGAGGAGCTAGTGCCTGAACCCTGATAGTTCAGCAGCGCTAAGGGAGAGGTTGTGGGTGCCATGGAACCTGCACCAAAAAGACTGAAAGGGCATGTGTTTAATTACAAGTGATACCATTAAGGTTTCAGAGAGATGATTGAGCTTCGAGAATCGAAGATCCTTGATCGGGAGGTCGAGCAGCCTAAGGAGATAAGGGGGGTATGCATCAAGTGTTATCAGAGCCTTAAATTGTTTTCAGGGAACAAAAATGAGCTTGAAGGTGTACTCTGTGTGTGAGAGACATTCAACACAATCTGACCAAGGAGATGTGTGGAGCCACCTTTAGCCAATCACGTTGTAGAAAGAGAAATGAGAGAGCTTCGTGCAAGATTAGAGGTGATGGAGGTAGTGCAGAGGAGGGCACCTGATGCTGGGGACATCAGTGATGCAGAGAGTGAATAAGTAGAAGTCGAAGAAGCTACAAAAGAAAATGTTTCTGAGGAACGCTTGCTGAGAGCGGTTGTTAAATTGGGAGCTAGAGCCCAAGTAGACATCCCAATGTATGAAGGCAATTTGGATGTTGAAGAATTGTTGGATTGGATAAGATCCATGGACAAATATTTCGACTATGAAGATGTCGATGAGGAGAAAAAGGTGAGACATGTTGTCACCAGACTGAAAGTACATGCAACATTGTGGTGGGATGAACTAGAGGCTAAGAGGAGAAGCAAAGGCAAATAGAATATAAAGAATTGGGAAAGAATGGTAGCCAAGTTGAAGGCTAAATTCATGCCCAAACATTATCAGATAAATTTGTTCAGAAAGTTGCAGAACCTGAGATAGAAGGGTATGACAGTGAAAGAGTACACGAAGGAGTTCTACAAGCTGAATATCAGGACTGGACAGTGAGAGAAGGATGAGGAAAAAGTTTCCAGGTACTTAAATGGCCTGAGGTATGAAATCCAGGATGAGATCAACATGATGTCAGTGAGGACGGTAGAGGATGCTTATCAGATTTCTCTGAAGGCAAAGGAGAAGTTGGCCAAGAACAGAGTCAACAAAATAGAGGCATAAGCCCAAGCAAAGGCAAGGGAGTTTCCCATGATAAGACACAGAAATCCAAAGGCGAGGTTGAAAAACCACACAGTCACTCAAAAAGAGGAGGAAGTTCCCAAGGAAGACAAAGTGGTGAAAGAAGTTCTTCTGGAGGAAGGGGAAGAAGAAGAGGAGGAGAAGTAAGGTGTTATGCCTCTGGAAAGACAGGACACATGTCTTGGGAATGCCCCGAGAAAAATAAATAAGGAGGAGGTGAAGCTCACATTTCAGAAGCATAGAAAAGTAATGTTGAAGCAGAACATGTAGAGGATGGAACATCCCTGATGTTGAGGAAGGTTCTCTTAAAACCAGAGTCGAAAATTGAAAATCCAGTGCAGAGGAACAGTCTATTCAGGACATCTTGCAAGACTAAAGACAGAGTATGCAAGGTGATAATTGACAGTGGGAGCACTAATAATTTAGTATCCATAGAGATGGTGGAGAAGTTGGATTCGGAGACAACTGCACATCCAAAGACATATAAAGTCTCATGGTTGCATAAAGGACACCATGTAATGCTCACTAAACAATGCCTCGTTGAATTTAATATGGGAGGATATAGAGATGAAATTTTGTGTGATGTGATTCCCATGGATGTATGACATGTTTTTTGGGGAAGACCATGGAAGTTTGACAGAAATGTCATTCATGATGGGAGAAAAAATTAATACACCTTGGCGAAGAATGGTAGGACACACATGTTGTTTCCAATAGAGGAGAAGAAAGTAAAATAAGAAGCCAGCACAAGAATATTTCTCATAAGTGGGAAGGAACTCCTAAGAGAATTCAAGAAGGAACAGGAGATGCAGTTTGATGTGGTGAGGAAACCCAAAGTTGTCCTTACAAGTACTTCGATGGATGATTTGCATGAATAAATTCAAGAGATGTTGGAGAATTTTATTGGAATAGTAGTGGATGATTTTCCTAACTCATTACCACACATAAGAAGTATCAGCCATAATATTGATTTGATACCAGGAGCAAGCCTGCCAAACAAAGAAGCACATAGATTGACACCTCAAGAGAATGAAGAGGTAAAGAACCAAATCTAGGATTTGTTAGACAAGGGTTTGGTCAGGGAGAGCTTGAGTCCATGCACAACACCAACCGTGTTGAGTCCAAATAAGGATGGAGGATGGAGAATGTGTACAAACTCGAGAGCCATTAACAAGATCGCCATCATGTATAGATTTCCTTTTCCTAGAATTGATGACTTAATGGATTGTTTAAGTGGAGAAAATTTATGTTCTAAGATAGGTTTGAAAAGTGGATATCACTAGATAAGAATGAGAGAAGGTGATGAGTGGAAAATAGCCTTTAAGACAAATGAAGGGTTTTATGAGTGGCTTGTTACGCCATTTGGCTTAAAAAATGACCCAATTACTTTTATGATATTGATGAATGAAATACTGAAAGATTTCATTGGCAAGTCTGTGGTTGTATATCTAGATGATATATTGGTCTTTAGCAGGACTAAAGAGGAGCATTTGAGACATATGACATTAGTGATGAGGAGACTACAGAAGGAGAAGTTGTTGATAAATCTGAAGAAGTCCTCTTTTATGAAGACAGAACTCATTTACTTGGGTTTTGTGATCTCTTCAAATGAATTGAAGATGGATCCAGAGAAGGTGAAAGAAATCAAAGAATGGCCATCACCAAGGAGTATGTTTGAAGTGAGAAGCTTCCATGGATTAACAAGTTTCTATAGGAAATTCATCATAAACTTTAGTGGAATTTGTGCACCAATGATGGATACAGTGAAGAAGAGGCGCGAGTATTTTAAATGGATAGAAGAAACCGAGAGGAACTTCAATATATTGAAGGAGAAGATAACAGAATGACAAATTCTAGTCTTACCAAATTTTGGAAAGACATTTCAAGTGAGATGTGATGCAAGTGGAGTTGCAATTGGAGCAGTCTTGAGCTAGGATAATAAACAAGATGCTTATTTCAGTGAGAAGCTGAATGAGACTAAGAAAAAGTACTCCACATATGATAAATAATTTTATGCTATAATTCAATCCTTGAAGAAATGGAGGAATTACGTTGTTCCAAAGGAATTTGTATTGTATAGCGATAACAAATCTTTATAATTCATAACCAGATAGGAAAAATTGAATCATAGGCATGCCAAGTGGATTGAGTTTATGCGGAATTTTACTTTTGTCATAAAACATATTTCTGGAAATGATAACAAATTTTTTGTGATCCAGGTGGATATCGGTGGCCACCCACCTTTTCCAAATGGCTCAAAATGGTTTTCTGGCCATTTTGGCAATTTACTATTTTTAGCAGGTTTTAACTTTCGGGGCCATTTTGAGGGTCCAAATGAAGGTTTTTCAAGATCTATGTTCTCAATGATATATGAAGGCATAATTGATCCCCCAAAATGAATCTCCTCGACAATACCTTTCCAACGAGCTATCACACGCCTAAAACGGAGATCGTATGCAAAAGTTACGACCCCGGGAAGTTGAAGTACTCACTTACCCAAACGGGGCCCACATGACTTTTGGCGCTTCATCTCCTAGGGTTAGGTTTTTGGATGTCTAGGACTTTTGGCATTCCCGTTTATTGTAAAAGGGCCTTCAGAGCCTCATTGTAATCATCTTCTTGCGAATGCAAGTAGCCGTCACATCTCTTCTCAGAGATAAGCTACCACCATTCTAGCGAGTCTTTCACTCTGTGTTTTTACAGTCTCTGTACATTTCTCTAATTAATAGAAATCGTGTATTACTGTATATCTGTGTTTATGGTTGCATATCTGATACATTTCTGTTATATTATTGAATATCTGCAATATCTTTGTGCATTTATTTATTATATCTCCGCTCTCATTTCGTGCCGAAAATAATCTGGATCATGTTGATTCATTGAGAAGGAGATGTTTGATTCTGTAGGAGTTCCAGGTAAAGACCTTAGGGTTTGAACACCTTAAGGAAATGTACAATGATGATCCAGATTTGAAGGAAGCATACGAAGCATGTGAAAACCCTGTGCTGAGAGACAGGAGCCAATGGAAAGAGTATATGATTCAAGAGGGATTGGTATTAAAGAGAAATCAGTTGTGCATACCAAAATTCTCAATGAGGGATAACCTTTTGAAGGAAAAGCATAGTGGAGGATTGGTTGGACATTTCGGCCATGATAAAACATTTGAACAGTTGAGAAGTTCATACTATTGGCCAGGTATGAGGACAGAAGTGATAAAGTTTTTGAACATATGTAGAATCTTCCAACATGCAAAAGGAAAAAGACAAAACACTAGATTGTATCAACCATTGACAATACCATAGAGGCCTCGGGATGCATTAAGCATGGATTTTGTTTTGGGACTGCCAAGAACACAAAGAGGATGTGATTTTATATTTGTGGTGGTGGATAGATTTTAAAAAATCGCACACTTTATGCCATGCCAGAAGACCAATGATGAAACACATGTTGCAAATTTATTTTTCAAGGAAGTTGTTCGACTTCATGGATTACCCAAAAGTATTGTCTCAGACAAAGATACCAAATTCGTTGGTCATTTCTGGAGAACATTGTGGAAGAAGTTGGGTACAGAATTGTCCTTCAGTTTATCTTATCACCCTCAGACAGATGGACAGACTGAGGTGGTGAACAGAATTTTGGGAAACTTATTGAGGAGTCTGGTCACTGAGCATCATAGTCAGTGGGATCAGATTCTTCCACAAGAAGAATTTGCATACAATGACTCAGCAAACAGGAGCATTGGAAAGAGACCATTCCAAATATTGTATGGAATGCAGCCCAGAGGAGTAGTTGAGTTGAGATACTTGGAACAGAGTGAGATTAGATGCGTTGGAGCAGAAGATTTTGTTTCATAAATGCAGAAGCTCCATATCCAGATTAGAGAGCAATTGCAGAACTCTAACCAAGAGTACAAGAACAGAATTGATAAACATCGCAGAGAGCTTCAATTTGAAGTAGGAGATCAGTTTCTAGAACATCTCAAGAAAGGAATGTTTCCAAGAGGAACATATAACAAGTTGAAGATGAAGAAGAGAGGGACATGTAAGATCTTAAGGAAGTTTGATGAAAATGCCTATGAGATTGAGCTGCCAGATGATGTGGGTATATCGTCCATATTCAACATATCAGATCTGTATCCTTACAGAAAATATGACACAGAGAGATCAAAATATCAAGAAAATATTCAATGGGAAAAAAAAAATGCTTGTAGCAGAAAATCCACGGATGGAGAAGATCGTTGATCAGAGGATTGGAAAGAAGACCAGGAGGAAGACCTATTTTGAATATTTGGTCAAGTGGAAGGGACACTTGATAGAAGATGTCAGTTGGGAAAATGAAGTTGATATCCAGAAGCATGGAAATTCAGTGTAGGAGCTCATGGACAGGATTCCATGAAATTTTTGCCAGGGGAGTATGATGAAGATCATCGTCAGCAAGCCTACATGGAGAGACAACTCAGCGCCTTAGTTCACCTTTGAATCATTTCAGAATCTTAATCGCTGGCGTTTCCTGCAAATCTTTTTGAAATGATCAAAAACTGAAGAAGATCAAACACTTGGGAGTCGAGTGATCACAAGTGATCTAGGAGTTTCACTCCTAGTCTTGAATGTAATAGAAATTAAGTAGGAGTTAGTTTTTTTCTTGAGTAGACGAGTAGTCGGGGGGAACCCTGAGAACCCTCTGAAATGAATAGAGTTTTTGTATGCCTGAATGAGGTTGTTGCAAGTTAGTAGGAGATTGTTGTGATTTAGTTGTTCTTTTATTTTCATTTTTTTGTTTTATCATAGCCATATCCATTTACATTTGAATGAATATAACAAAGGAAAATTGATCCAATGCATGGTGTTTCCATTGTTTACAATTCCCTGTTATTTTGTTTTCATGAATGAATGAGTTATTTTGTTGAGTATATGAAACTATGAAGGGTTTATATAAGTTTCAATTGTTTCTCTTTTTTTATTTCATGCAAGGTGTGCATACAATTCGCAAGGAGTGTGTTGACAGAGTCTGTTTCGACTCAGAATCTCAGAAGAGATAGCGTGAAACTTCCCTTTGCAAGGAGTGCAAAGTGACTGTGGAAAGGTGTGCACAATAATCTGTAAGGACTTAAATCTTGCATAAGAATCTGCTGCGAGAAGTGACAGAGTTTGTTTCGACTCATAAGTGCAGAAGAGATAGCGTAAAATTTCCATTTGCAAGGCATGCACAGTCATCCGCAAGAAGCTACGTCTTGTGTAAGAATTTGTTGCAAGGATTGCACAGATATGAAATCCAGCTAAGTGTCGAAGTAACCCTCTAAGGATTCAAAGGGTTCAAGAGAGAGAAAGATCGCGAGAGATACCGGGATATATCTTCAAGGGAAATGAAGTTTTGAATATTTCAAGAGTCATCGACTAAGATCCATTCAAGAGGGAGTGAGATCATTCTGGATCATCAGATCTGAGAAAAGTGCACGATCTTTAGTCTCTATGTGCACATAGGAGGATAAATCACCGAAGAGTCGAAATAGATCCTGGTCGTTGGTCGTGGGGGGGTTATGTATCAACGGATCTGAGGCTTGGGGAAAAATCAGTTAGAAGATTTCAGTTGAGAGTTGAAACTCTCAAAACCCTTAACCCAAAGTGAATCTAGACCATCATATCCAGAGGCACGTGTGGTGATGGATCATGAGCTTTAGGAAGAAGCAAAAGTGGAGTGTTGAAACTCGAAATAGCCAAAGCAGTTGGGGGTCGTCGATCTGTAGGAGGAAACGCATCAACCAATTGTGTACTCTGGGTAAAACAATTCAAGAAAAAGTGAGCGTGGAGAACTTGAGAATTGAGATTTTAAAAACCCAAAGATCCAAAGTGAATCATAGCCATATGATTTAGAAGGACACGCGGTAGAAATCCATGGACTCCGAGAGAATACTCGAAGTGAATCATAGTCGTCGATATGTGGGAGACACGCATCAATAGGTCACGAGCTTCAGATAAAAACATTTTGGGGGAAAGTGAAAGTTGAGAGTTGAGATCTCCGAAGTCCGAAGTCCTGAAGCAGGTTAGGGTCATCGATTTGAGGAGGACACGTGGCAAGAGATCAGACATTGTGGAGAAAGTAAGGTTTGAGAGTTGAAAACTCCAAAGCCCGAATTTTCGAAACAACTAATGAATGTTGATTTGAAAGGAACACGCATCGCTAGATCGTAAGGACCTGAGAACGCGTGATCTGGAGAGAAGGAAGGAAAGGAGGAAGATATGAACCGTTGATCAAGAGGACCCACCCGAGATCGCGAGATCAACGGTCACACAAGATTACGGGGATAGAAAGTGCTCGGACTTTAAAAATTTGAGAGCGGGCTGCAATCGAAACCACGGTATTGAAAAAGGGACGTGTGGCGATTGGTAGTGAATTTCGGGGAGAAAAGTGGGTTCAGGGATGATTTTAGGGGCTAAATTTCGCTCATGGGATAATTGTCCATGGTTTTTCAAAAAACAAGATTCGTTATTTTAAAAAATATTCGCCCAAATTCTATAGGATACAATTATTTTACCTTAAAAATTGCCAAAATTTTATAAAAACTATATAAAATCCTTAGAAATTTGAGTATTTTTACAAAACTTTCGCCAAACATTTTTAGTTGGCATATGAAGGATTAGTAAGATTCACCAAGCTTTCTACATTTAAAAATAAATTTCCATCCTTAAAATCATCCCTAAGTGGGTTGATCCCAAACCACTCTTAGCCATGCCTGCAATTGTGTGTTTACATGAGGACATAGCCCAAGGTCACATACGAGAAAGGGATAACGGAAGAGGATCTAGTGCTTGAACCCTAATATTTCAGCAGTGCAAACGGAGAGGTTGTGGGTGCCATGGAACCTGCATCAAAACACTGAAAGGGCATGTGTTTAATTACAAGCAAGACCATTAAGGTTTTAGAGAGCTGATTTGGCTCTGAGAATCGAAGATCCTTGACCGGGAGGTCGAGCAGCCCTAAGGAGAGAAGGGGGGTCTGCATCAAGAGGCCTCATATATTATCTCAATAAGTGTGTCTTCTTAAGAAAATAATACCTTTCAAAACTCATTCTTGAAGGCTCTTAGAAGGAAATGACCTAGGTAAACTTTCAACTAGCGAGGGACCTCTAAGGGATGACTTTGATGTCTTTTCCACACTTGAATGGGGGAGAGAATATGAGGATAGAATCAATTAGTTTGGATGTAAGGAAAATTATTGTGAACCCACTTATATGTTTGACCAAACCATTGAATTCTCCAATCAACCTTGTCCTCAATCTATCACCTTTCATAAGTGAAACCTCATCACCTTTAAAATCAATTAGTAGATGCAACCTCCAAATTCACTTTCAACCCATTTGTCTTATAGGTTTGAATTGGATTTGTGCAATGATATATAATTGCATTTTTGCAATTCTCTATAATTGAATTTGTGCAATGTTGATTTGCATGTGACTCACACAACGGTTGTTAATGAAACTAACCCTATTGACTCATGCGGCCACGAAGAAGAGTGGTTTCAAATAATTAAGAAATGAGTTTCCCTTTGGTGATGACTTTTTTGGACAATAAGATTCTTGTAACTAGTCATGTTCTCCCTATTGTGCTTAATGAATATCCAAGTGAGTTTCAAGGTGAACCAAACAATGTGACACATCTAGGCCAATAGAGGGTTATGATATTTACATTGGTGAGCATTCATGTTTTGTAGAAAATGTCTGGAGTGATTCCATGATGGAGGAGAGTGATGTTTAGGAGGCATTTCTAGAACCTTGTGTCAGATCAGTGATTGATTCTAAAATTGCACTAGACTTGGATTTGTAGGTTACAAGTACAATTGAGGTAGAAATGGACAAGACTAATGTTGGAGAAAACACTTTCCTCTCAAAGAGGGAGTGTTATATTTTGGTTTCTCTGAAATTGTTTTCCCATAGTGGAGAAGTTCATGTGATGTGGAGGGATTGTGGTCCCCTATCCCCTTCACTTTATTTTGGTTGATTTATATTTGGAGATCTTAGTGGGTGCATGCTACCTTGGGATTAGTGTTAGGGATCAGGTTCACTTCATGATGTGGTAGTTTGATATATTTTACAAGGGCACACTTATTGAGATAATATATGGGGACTCTATACCATCCATATCAAAATTGAAGGAAGCTCAATTTACCCATTTCCTCTCAATTTAATGGCATCATTTTCATCACGATATCCAACATTGTCATTGTCATCATCATCGTTATCATCATCAGCATCGCCATAAATCAGCATCATCATCATCGACATCATCATCATCATCATCATATCATCATCATCATCATCATCATCATCATCATCATGGTCATTATCATCATTATCATCGTCATTGTCTTCATGATCATCATCGACATTGTCATGGATCATTACTATGTCATCGTCATCATTATATATGTTAATAGTATGGAATAGATTATATATATAATATATAATATATATTGTATATTACATATGTAATATATGTAACATATATTTTATATGTAATATATAATATATGTTACATATGTAATGTATAATATATATTATATATATTATATGTTACATAAATAATATATGTTAAACATAATATATGTTAAGCATATATTATATGTAACATAAATTATGTGTTACATATAATATATGTTACATATAGTATTATATGTAACATATAATATATGTTACACAATTCCCATCCCATGCAGACCCCAATTTTCAAAACAGACACTAACCCCTATTTTTGAAACATAGGTCGATCAAAACCCTGTCGCGAGGAGTCGATGTACAATGATTTTTCACAGAGAGCACAGAGGATCTGTGAGACACACTAAGAAGGAGATCTATAACAGTTTTTCACAGAGGGCATGGAGAATCCATGAGTGTTGGTTGTGGAGCCTGATTATCTTCCTGATTCAGTGGTCCTTGCTTTCAGCCGTGTTTATACCCCATGAAGTATTTACACCCCAGAAGTATGTACACTCTTCAACGCGGGGGAGTGCAGAGGGGGGTAACCCCCTCTGCGGGGTCCAGGGGGGCTATCCCCCCGGCTGGGGGGTCTGGGGGCAAGCGGGCCCCCAGCGGGGGTTCGGGGGCAGCGTCCCCCGATGGTGGTTCGGGGGCGAAGCCCCCGAAGCAAAAATTGCCTTGTAAAAGTATATTGTAATTTCATTGTAAATCTGGACTGTTCATTATAAGGTCGCAGATCTAACGGTAGAGATTATGTTAGGGTTTTTTGCCCTAGAAGGAAACCCTCTTTTATGAGGGAAATGTATTGCGTCTATGGACGAGGGTGAATATTGTATT
>JASDQU010281949.1:0-14658 GCA_032191745.1 Picea mariana
GAAAGAAGAGGAAGTTACAACGGGTTTTGCTGTAGGTTGTATCCCTTCATTTGTTGGATAATAATAAAGGAAGGACCTGGCAATTTCTCTGGTGGACGTATCCCACACTGGGTGAACCACATAAATCTGTGTCTCTCTTGTATTGTGTGTCTTCTGTGTTTTGTTTCTGTATTTGTTTTATTTTATTGCTCCGCGGTCCTATTTTTCTTACACGAAGTTCTCTCACTTATCTTCCTACAACAGAGTTTTCTATAGGTGGTCCTGTGCATACCCTCAGTGGAATCGCTTCAACTATTCCTAACACACTGAGTTCATCTTCAAATCTTTTTCAGGATCTGATACCACTTCGTGCAGACCCCCTCCTCTCCAAGGGCTACATGACCTCCTAGTCTAGGATCTTCTCAAGACTGAATCAAAACAGTCTTCAATTCCCTGCTGGAACCTCTAAAAAAACAATCCACAGGTCTCTATGAAAATTCCACCCGTGTGAACAAGCGCTAAGTGAAATCCTTTTTCCACGTGACCACACCCTGTGACCACACGTTTATTCAAAAAGGCGTGTCACAATTTTGTGTATTGGCTATATGAGTCAACCGACTCTCTGTCCTTCGAACTTCCGAGTCCCGAAATTATGACAAGGATCTAGCACATGCTATCTCCTCCCTTATCCTCCATCCATATGACCCTTCACTATGACCTGGGGCCAATCCTTTTGAGCGCATCGGTATTTCACATATCAGGAACTCCTGATACGATTCACCTCCATTCTCTTGATCCTCCGATACCTAAAATTACAAAATATTCAGATCAGATCAATGGTCCACACTAGCTCTCCAGCCAACGACTGTGATTAGGTTGGGATTTCGTGTTTCGTGAATCCTCACGAATCGTATCTCCAACTTCTCGATTTATGAATAAGAGAAACGTTGACTTTTCGCCACATGTCCTCTTTCAATGGATGGTCCTGATGATTTCGGGATTTTGCATTTTGAATTTCACTCTACTTCTTCCAAATATTTTGGTTTCACGAAATTCTGATAACTCCTTAGAAATAACCAATGGGATACTTCTCCGAGATCTAATGGCTTGAAATATTTCGGCTCCTCCTGAATGAATCTTAACCCTCGATCTTGTCCAATATTCAAAATTATTTTCTGAAGGATTTCTACCTCTCAATCCTCTGTACTTGTTCTTCCTTTGAACTTCAATTTTCTGTGCTCCACCTCTGAATGCTTAAACTCTTCAAAACTTAGAAACTTTTCTAAGTGTTTCCTCTTGAGACTTAAAACCACTACTCCTCCTGAACTTCTGGCAAATGAAATTTAAATCTCGCGCCTTAGTGCACACTTGCACTCTGTGTCTTTTTTAAAAGACTTTCTAACACCCTCCTAGCATACTCTGCACCCAACCTCCTGAGCTTTCAAACTTTAACACAAGTTTTTTTCTACATGCATGCCTTGCACTCGATATGCACACTTTGCATACGAAAATTCCCCGCTATCCCTTCTGATATTTAATTTGAAAAATACTTCTTCACACACACTCCTTGCGCTCTGCATACACTCCTTGCATAATCTTAGAGAAGAGAAACAATTGAACTCATTCAATTTTCCTTCATTCAATTGAAGGAAAATCTCCCTGCGGACAGGTAGATCTCCTCAAAGAGATAGACTCTTAACTCTAAGACAGAAAGTGCTTATCATGGTCACTGACTTCCTTTTAGATATAGGTGGACAAGTGTGTGAGGAGGAAGGAGAAAATAAGTACCTTTTACCAGCATTTGTCCCTGCACACTCCGAGTTGAGCTCCAATCTTTCGCTCCTCAATGGATCCTGTAGAAAAACAAAGTACGGCCACTTCCTACTCTATCAAGGTTAGTCCAAAAATAGGTCTATCTACTAAAGAGACAAATTCATGTGAGATTGAACATGAATTAGAAAGAAATAGGCCAAGCAAATTATATTAATGAGGACAAAACATTGCTTACAACGATAGATGAATTGCAGCAGTTTCATCAAGTCCTCCTTGTCTACCCCTTGCTCAAAAGATCCACGATTTGAGTGATGATAGCTTCACTGATTGCTCCCTATCAGATCATAATTCTCTTGCTATCAAATTATCTCTGTTCCAGCACCACTTATAAGATCATAAGTTTGGTGTGATTCTCTCCTTTTCAGTCCCCTTTCACCATGAGAAAGCTTGCTTATATAGCCTTGGAGAGGCTTTAACCAGTTGAGATATCCTTAGGGAAGTTGAGGATTTGCCTCCTTCAGTTGAGGATCTGCCCTAAGATCATGGCTGGACTGGGAATTCGAATCCAACTGCCTTCCAAGAATGAAAGGATCCTTCCCCCATTCATCTCAACAACTTAACCACTGCCCAGAATAGGTAGCGCTCCCTCAAAAGGGCCATTAGAGCACTGTAGCACTCCCTAGTAATGTTTAGGGGAGCGCCAACACTCCTAAAATCAATAGCGCTCCTCCAGAAGGGTCAAAGAAGATTTATAGCGCTCCCAGATAGTGTAAGGGGGAGCGCCAACACTCCCAGAAGAGGTATAGGGGAGCGCTCCCCTCCAAAAACTTAGTTTTGGGGGTGCTTTCAGATGGAAAAATTTTTATAAGCCTGCTAACTCATTTCTCCTCTTCCAAATCAAATGTTTGAGGTGTTTCAAATGTCCTTCTCATGTCATTGTAGGCACGACATAGGCATCATGACAGTATGCTTCCCTGACACTTGCGACACTTGTGAGCAAAATGTGACACTTGCGACCTTTGTAATGACGACACTTGTGACACTATCAAAGTGAGTATTTTTTATGTGTAACAACGCCCTCCTAGCATACTCTGCACTCAACCTCCTGAGCTTTCAAACTTTAACACAAGTTTTTTTCTACATGCATGCCTTGTGCTCGATATGCACACTCTGCATACGAAAATTCCCTGCTATCCCTTCTGAGCTTTAATTTGAAAAAGACTTCTTCACACACACTCCTTGCGCTCTACATACACTCCTTGCATAATCTTAGAGAAGAGAAACAATTGAACTCATTCAATTATTTATTCATTCAATATGAACATCATCCATTCACAAACACATAAAAACAAAGTCAAACCATAAAAATATCAACACTGTGTATTTGGGTCAATTTCCTCTATTCTATTCATTTAAGAAGAAACCATAATTATAGTCGTTTATCCTTTACAACTATTACAAGAAAAACTTGTCTAAGGACCCAAAGCTTTTTCTCTCTTCATCCTCCTATCTAAATTCTATTACATTTTGTTCAAGAGGTTACCTACTTAATTAATGCAACCTAATGACTAATCATGGCTAATATCCCACACCTATAATACATTTGCAGTCGTGTAAAGGATTTACAATGGTTCCATCATTTCAAATGGTGGCCTAGTTTTACACAACCAAAATTAATTAACGAGAATTCCAAAAAGTGTTTGTACCTCTTCCAAGCTAGTTAATTTTCAGTTAAGCTCCTTCGATGTGTTGAGGTGTCGATTCCAATTCCACATCCGCTTCCTTTTGATGTGATTGTGATGATGTTGCATCAGTAGGAGAAGAGAATATGATTGCTAGATAACATAGTAGGTTAACCGAGCTAAGATGAGTGGAGTGGATCGTCTTAGGACATGTTTTATTACAATGTCATAGACTTTCCCTCTTACACAGTGCGACACTCACAGACACACTTGCAAAATTTTCAATTTTGCAAGGTGTCGCGGAAAGTACACAGTACATAGTGCAAAAATTTGGAAGCATTGTCATAGGAAAATTGGCGCAGGCTATTATTTTATAAGGTGCGACAATTAGAATTTTGTCGCAAGCTACCCTTATCAAAAGGTGTGACAATCATTGTTGTATGAAAAATCACAAAAAATCAAATCAAGGTATGAAGTTTTTTAACGAGTCAAATATTTTATGAGTGGATGACATCTTATTAAGTGGAGGATATAATATAAAAAAGGTGAGGTGAACCTTTTGGAATATAGAAATGTAGGAGGACCTTTTATGTTTTGAAAGAAATCCTTTTTAATGCATATATATATATATATATATTTAAATATATTTTTTGAGTCTAAACCTTTTTTAATTCAACAGAGGTTGGTTTATTAGAAGTTGTGATCTTTTGGGCATTTTTTGTGCTAATAGAGAAAGTTCATAGTTCTAAGTTTGAGGTGGAAAAATTCAATGGTAAGAAAAACTTTGAGCTATGGAAGCTCAATATGAGGGATCTTCTTGTGCAACAAGGATTGAAAAAGTGTTGGATGGAAAGATAAAGAAAGTGACAAACATGACAGATGAGGACTGGGACGATCTGCATGCAAGAGCTCTCAGTACCATTAGTTTGTGTCTGGTAGATGAATTCTTGTTTAACATCATTTTAGACGAGACAACAACAGGTTTGTGGAACAGACTGGAGAGTCTTTATATGACCAGAGAGTCTGTGTATGACAAATTCCTTGATGAATATAATCTTCTTGAAGAGGCAGCTGTACAGTTTACGGATGAAAGAAGGTACAAAAATTGATTATCACTTAAATTTTTTCAATACTATGATTGGTCGATTATTTAGTATGGAAGTAAAGTAAGAAGATGAGGACAAAGAAGATACACTAATGTGTTTGTTTCCTGTGTCTTCAAACCATTTGGTCACAGCTATGAAGATCAGCTCAACAGATGCCATTGATTATGACATTGTTGTGGGAGCTATGTTGTCTAAGGAAATGAGAAGATCCAGTAAAGAAACCTCAACAATAGAAGAAATGGTGGTGAGAGGTCGATCTACAGAAAGAGGGAAAGATCATAAAGGTTGAGCCAGGTCTAAGTAAAAATACAGTAAGGGTAAGGGAAAATGTTGGTTCTGTGGAAAATCTTGGCATCTCAAGCAGGATTGTTGGAAAAGACAACAAGCATCCAAAGAGGACTCCAAAAAAAATTCCAATTCATCTATAGGCATGGTTGATGAAGTTTTTTCTATATTTTGTGTCTCACCACTTCTGTTCACATGGAAGGTGCAAGGTGGTGAAGGTTGAGTTACCATGAAATTAAAAAAAAAATTGTATTTACTTTGAGTTGTAAGAAATATTGATTGCATGTAAATGGGCATACGTCTATAAGACCTGGATAGTCATGTGTACCCTTGGATTATCAGATCACCTATGAAAAGTATAGACATAGAATTAGGTAGATTGAATATGTGGGGGGGCATGTATATTGGGTTAACCTTGAATCAGTGAAAGAGTTAATGAGTTAAATCCATTTTTTTTAAGTCAAAGAAGGTGCTTTTTCGGGTCCATGTTTTTTGAGTATTTCATGGTATTGTGTCCATGGATCGCATATAATGAAGCCTATAAAAGTATTGGTGAACTCCATTCTAAATGGGCCTGGAGGTAAGCAGTGAAGGCTTACTTAGCTGGATTGGCCGGATTTGGTCAATGAAATGTACATGTTAAGATGGAGCACTGAGACTCTAGTGTAAAGTCCCTGGAGGTGAGCAACAAAGGTTCACTTGGGTTGGCTTGGCTAAATTTGGTCAAAGCTTTTCGAATGAAAAGTTTGAGGTGGATTAGTGTGTCCAGATTAGAAATATGGGTCTGGAGAAAGGCTGATGTGTTGGACAGTCAATCAAGTGTTTTAGAATATATGATGAAGGTAGGTTCATATCCATGGAACTTGGAAATTATTGCAAGGAAGATGGGATTGAATAGTCTTGTTTAGTAATTCCAAGTTGCAACAATAGTTGTGAACAAAATAGGTTGTGCTATCTGGTAACTCGATCAACATTGGTTTCAAAAGACTGGAATATTCCATAAGAGGTATGAACAAGTCATTTGGTGATTACTCAAATGTGAAATTATTTGGTTGTGAGGCTTATGTTTTTATCAACATTCTATGTAGGACCTAGATCAAACAAGTAGATATTTGATACGATGACGATGTTAAGGGATGCAAACTATGGGATCCTACACCCCACATAATCATCATGGAAAGAGATGTAGTTTTTGATGAATCTCCTTTTATAAAATCAAACATAGTAAAAGATGAAAGGTTCAAAGCATGAATGGTAGTAGAAGAACATTTGGAAGGTATTGATTTCCATGAAAGTTTATCACCAGTTGTTAAAATCTTGTTTCTATTCATGTTGTGTTATCACTAGTTTTGTTAGTACAACTAGATGTTAAAACTATTTTACATGGATTTTTTTGGATAAGGGGATGTATATGGAACATCCAAAATGGTTAGTTCATAATCCAAACAAAAGATTTGTTTGCAAACTCAAGAATCATTGTATGGCCTAAATCATGCTAGGAAAATGGTAAAAGATGTTTGATTCCTTCATGGTGAGACAAATTTTATAGGAAGTGAGTATAACCATTGTGTTTATGGTATATTTATTATATTGGCATTAAATGTTATTCTTGTAGCAAACACAAGCATGTTTGAGATCAATAGGTTGGCTCAGTTGGTTAGGAAGTTTGTTATGAAGGATTTGGGAGTAACAAAATAAATCTTGGGCATGGAAATACACATAGATAGGAAATATGGTAAGCTTGGTTATCACAAAAAAAGTATGTGGTGAAGATACTCAGGAAATTCTATGTGAATAATGTGAAACCGAGAAAATCCCTTTGGCTTTCCATTTTAAGTTTTCTTCAGCTTTCTTTCCTAACTGATGAAGAAGAAAAGGGTTATATGTCTTGAGTATTATATGACAGTAGGAAGTTTGATGTTTGTGATGAGAAATGGTCAGTATTTCACATGCAGTTGGTTTTTTCAGTAGACACATGGAAAAACCAGGTGAAGAGCATGGAAATTGGTTCTTTAAACACATAAACACAAGTATCACCTACATTGGTTGCAATGATTTAGTCTGTGGTTATGATTCATGATATTTGAACAAGAGGAGACCTACCTTAGGTTATGTCTCACACGAATGCAAAGATCTATTGAGTAATTTTGGACAGGTATGGGATGTGGTGTTATGTGGTGGTCAAATCATTGTACAGTTGACTAAAATTCCAACGTATAAAAATGGGACAAGTGAATTGGTTTATTAGACAGGTTACTGATGGAGGAAGAATGGCCCATACTGGAGTGAATCATGCAGGCATGTTCATGCAATAGTATTGTTAGAGAGGTTGCAAAGCTATGATGGTTTTTGGATTCTCTTGGCTTGCAGGAAAGGTGATGAATTATTCAGACATGATATATCAGGTAAATTATTCTCAAGGTGGAGATTGTTGAAAACATGCCAACTAATTTCCATGTGGTAGCATGCACATGCACATCAACTAAGTTTAGATTGTGCATGCATGAACTCTTCAGTGAACATGTTGTATATCTATGCGATCTATTTATGATCAGTTTGTGTAATTGTGTGATAGATGTTATATATATGAGCATACCCATAGAGGTGAATGTGAAATGAAATGCAGTGTGTGAGAAAGATGCAATACTGTGGAGTGTGTGGTGAGGAGAGGTTGGTTTTATGTCGGTGTTGGATATTTTAATTCTCCCTTGAATAATAAGAATATCGATTATCATTTCCCCATGGTTTTTTCCCGTATTTGGTTTCCACGTAAATCATTGTATCAATTGTGGGATTGTTGTTCTGGGTTTAATCTTGGTTTATTTTCTTTGCTATTAGAATCTTTTTACATTTTTTCTTCTGTTGCCTAGTAAGTGGTATCAGAGTGCAGAGATGAAGGATCATAGAGCGTAGGAGAAGAGAATATGATTGTTAGATAATAGAGAAGGTTAATTGAGCTGAGCCGAGTGGAGTGGATCGACCTAGGATGGGTTTTATTACATTGTGGCAGGATCTCCCTCTTACATAGTGCGACAATTGCAGACACACTTGCAAAATTTTCAATTTTGCAAGGTGTCGCAGGAAGTACACAATACATAGTGCGACAATTTGGAATCATTGTCACATGAAAATTGTCGCATGCTATTATTTTATAAGATGCGACAATTAGAAAGTTGTTGCAGGATACCCTTATCGAAAGGTGCAACAACTGTTTTTGTATGAAAAATCACAAAAAATCAAATCAAGGTATGAATTATTTTAACAAGGAGAATATGTTATGAGTTGATGACGTATTATTAAGTGGAGGATATCATATAAAAAGGTGAGGTGGACCTTTTGGAATATAAAAAGGTAGGTGGACCTTTTGGTAAAAGGTGGACCTTTTCTGTTTTGAAAAAATGGTTTTTTAATATATATATATATATTAAATATATTTTTGAGCCTAAACATTTTTTGAATTCAACAAAGCTTGGTTTATTAGAAGTTGTGATTTTTTGGGTGTTTTTTGTGCTAATGGAAAAAGTGGAGAGTTCTGAGTTTGAGGTGGATAAATTTATTGGTAAGAATAACTTTGAGCTATGGAATCTCAAGATGAGGGATCTTCTTGTGCAACAAGGATTGAAAAAGGCATTCGATGGAAAGATAAATAAACCGACAAACATGACAGACGAGGACTGGGAATATCTAGATGCAAGAGCTCTGAGTACCATTTGTTTGTGTCTGGCAGATTAAGTCTTTTTTAAAATCCTTAGAGAGGAGATGACAATGGTTTTGTGGAACAGACTGGAGAGTCTATATATGACAAAGTCCTTGATGAACAAAATCTTCTTGAAGAGTTAGTTGTACAGTTTACAAATGAAAGAAGGTACAAAAATTGATGATCACTTAAATGTTTTCAATACTTTGATTTGTCAATTATCTAGTATGGAAGTAAAGTACAAAGATGAGGATAAAGAAGTTACACTACTATGTTCATTGCGTGAGTCTTGGGATCATCTGGTCACATATATGCGACTTAGCTCAACAAATTCCATTGATTATGACATTGTTGTGGGATATCTATTGTCTGAGGAAATGAGAAGATCCAGTAAAGAAACCTCAATAGAAGAAGAAATAGTGGTCAAAGGTCGATCTACAGAAAGAGAGAAATATCAGAAAGATTGTTGGAAAAGATAACAAGCATCCAAAGAGGACTTCACAAAAGAAGCAAATTCACCTATAGATATGGTTGATGATTTTTTGTCTATCTATTGTGTCTCACCACCTGTGTTCACATAGAAGGTGTAGGGCGATGATGGTTGAGTCACCGTGAATATAAAAAAAAATGTATTTACTTTGGAGTTGTAAAAATTATTGATTGCATGTAAATGGGCATACATTTGTAAGACCTTGATAGACACGCGTAGCCCTAGTTTATAACGTCACCTATGAAAAGTCTTGAAATATATTTCGGTAGATTGAATATGTGGGGGGGAATGTATGTTGGGTTAACCTTGACTCGGTGAAAGAGTTAATGAGTTAAATACGAGTTTTTTAGGTCAAAGCAGGTGTTTTTTCAGGTCCATGTTTTTTGGGTATCTAGTGGTATTGTGTCCATGGATCGCATGTAATCAAGCTTATAAAAGGCTTGGTGAATTTTAATGTAAATGGGCCTGAAGGTAAGCGATGAAGACTTACTTGGCCGAATTTGGTCAAGGGAATGTTCATTTTAAGGTGGAGCTTTGAGACTCTAGTGTAAAGTCCCCGGAGGTGAGAGACAAAGGTTCACATGGGTTGGGTTCATTGGATTTGGTCAAAGTTGTTCGAATGAAAAGTTTGAGGTGGAACAATGTGTACAGGTTAGAAAGGTGGGACAAGAGAAATGTTGATGTGTTGGCAAGTCAATCAAGTGTTTGAGAATATATGATGAAGGTAGGTTCATATACATGGAACTTGGAAAGTATTACAAGGAAGATGGGATTGAATAGGCATTTCAGTATTCCAAGTTGAAGCAATAGTTGGGGATAGAAGCAGTTGTGCTATCTGGTAACTCGATCACCATCGGTTGCAAAAGGCTGGAATATTCCAGAAGAGGTATGAATAGGTCATCTTGTGATTACTCAAATGTTAAATTATTTGGTTGTGATGCTTATGTTTTTATCACCATTCTAAGTAGGACCCGATCAAACAGGTAGATATTTGATATGGTGATGGATTTAAGGGATGCATACTGTGGGATCCTACTACCCACATAACCATCATGGAAAAACATGCAGTGTTTGATGAATCTCCTTTTATAAAATCAAACATAGTAAAAGATGAAAGTTTCAAATCATAACTGGTAGTAGAAGAGTATTTGGAAGTTATTTATTTCCATGAAAGTTTCTCACTAGTTGTTTAAAACTTGTTTCTATTCATGTTGTGTTATCACTAGTTGTGTTAGTACACTTAGATGTTAAAACTATTTTACATGGATTTTTTTGGATAAGGGGATGTATATGGAACATCCATAATGGTTAGTTTAGAATCACAATAGAAGATTTATTTGCAAACTCAAGTCATTGTATGGCCTAAAGCATGCTAGGAAAATTGTACAAGATGTTTGATTCCTTCATGGTGAGCCAAATTTTACAAGAAGTGAGTATAAGTATTGTGTTTATGGTATATTTATTATCTTGGTGTTAAATTTTATGCTTGTAGCAAGCACGAGCATGTTTGAGATCAACAGGTTGGCTCAGTTGGTTAGGACGTTTTTTATGAAGGATCTTTGAGTAGAAAAATAAATCTTGGGCATGGAAATACACAAAGATAGGAAATATGGTAATCTTGGTTATCACAACAGAAGTATGTGGTGAAGATACTTAGGAAATTAAATGTGAATAATGTGAAATTGGTAAAATCCCTTTGGATTTCCATTGTAAGTTTTCTTCAGTTTTATGTCCTAACTGATGAAGAAGAAAAGGGTTATATGTCTAGAGTATTATATGCTAGTAGGAAGTTTTATGATTATGATGAGAAATGGTAATCATTTCACATGCAATTTGTGTTGTCAGTAGACACATGGAAAAACTAGGTGAAGATCATGGAAACGGGTGCTTCAAACACATAAGCATAAGTATAATCTACAGTTGTTGCAGTGATTTAGTCCGTGGTTATGATTCATGGGATTTGGACAAGAGGAGACCTAACACAATTTACGTCTCTAAATAATGCAAGGATCTATTGGGTAATTTTGCACAGGTAGAGGATGTGGTGTTTTTTGGTGGTCAAAGCATTGTGTAGTTGACTTAAACTCCAACATATCAAAATGGGACAAGTGCATTGGTTTATTAGACAAGTTACTGACGGAGGAAGAATGGTGCATATTGGAGTGAATCATACATGCATGTTCACATAACAATATTGTTAGAGAAGTTGCAGAGATGTGATGGTGTTTGGCTTCTCTTGGATTGCAAGAAAGGTGATGAATTAATTCAGGCATGACATATCAGGTAAATTGTTGTCAAGGTGGAGATTGTTGAAAACATGCCAACTAATTTCCATGCAGTAGCATGAACACGCACATGCACATCAACTAAGTTTAGATTGTGCATGCATGCACTCTTCAGTGAATAGGTTGTGTATCTATGTGATCTATTTATGATCAGTTCATGTAACTATATGATAGATGTTATATATACGAGCATACCCATAGAGGTGAACGTGCAATGAAATGCAGTGTGTGCGCAATATGAAATACCGTGGAGTGCCTGGTGAGGAGAGGATGGTTGTATGTCAGTGTTGGCTTTTGTAATTCTTCCTTGAATAATAATAATATCAATTATCATTGCCCCGTAGTGTTTTGTCGTATTGGGTTTCCATGTAAATCTGTGTCGATTGTGGCATTGTTGTTCTCGGTTTAATCTTGGTTTATTTTCTTTGCTATTAGAATATTGTTATGTTTTTTCTTCTGGTTCCTAATAAGTGGTATCAAAGAGTAGATATGAAGGATCAAAGATCATAGGAGAAGAGAATATGATCACTGGATAGCAGAGAAATTTATCCGAGCTTAGTCGAGTGGAGTGGATAACCTAGGATGGGTTTCATTACATTGTCGTTGGTTGTCCCTCTTACACAGTGCGATAGTTGCATGCACACTTGAGAAATTTTAAATTTCAAAATATGCCGCAAGAAGTACACATTACAGAGTGCGACAATTTGGAAACATTCTCATAGGAAAATTGTTGCAGTATATTATTTTATAAGGTGCGGAAATTAGAATTTTGTCACAGGATACCCTTATCGAAAGGTGCAACAACTGTCGTTGTATGGAAAATCACAGAAAATCAAATCAAGGTATGAGGTATTTTAACAAGGTGAATATTTTATGAGTGGGTGACGTCTTATTAAGTGGAGGATATAATATAAAAAGGTGAGGTGGGCCTTTCAGAATATAAAAAGGTAGGTGGACCTTTTGGTAAAAGGTGGACCTTTTGTGTTTTGAAAAAAATGGTTTTTTAATATATATATATATATATATATATATATATATATATTAAAATATATATTTTTAGCCTAAACCCTTTTTAAATTCAATAGAGGTTGTCTTATTAGAAGTTGTGATTGTTTGGGCATTTTTCGTGCTAATGGTGAAAGTGCAGAGTTCTAAGTTTGAGGAGGAGAAATTCACCGGTAGGAATAAATTTGAGCTATGGAAGCTCAAGATGCAGGATATTCTTGTGCAAAAAGCATTGAAAAAGGCATTAGCTGGAAAGATAAAAAAATTGAGAAACATGATAGACGAGGACTGGGAAGATATGGATGCAAGAGCTCTCAATAGCATTCATTTTTGTATGGCAGATGAAGTCTTGTTTAACATCATTGGAGATGAGACAACAATGGTTTTGTGGAACAAATTGGAGAGTCTACATAATATTGGAGAGTATGTATATGAATAATACTTGACGATATTAAAGAGGTATTTATACAGTGTACGAATGAAAGAAGGTACAAAAATTGATGATCACTTAAATGTTTTCGATACTTTGATTTTTCAATTATCTAGTATGGCGGAAAAGTAGGAAGATGGGGACAAAGTAGTTATGCCACTGTGTTCATTTCCTGATTCTTCAGATCATCTGGTCACATCTATGTGGCTCAGTTCAACAGATGCCATTGATTATGACATTGTTGTGGGAGCCTTGTTGTATGAGGAAATGAGAAGCTCCAGTAAAGAAACCTCAACAACAGAAGTAATGGCGGTCAGAGGTCGATCTACAAAAAGAAGGAAATATCATAAAGGTACAACCAAGTCTAAGTCAAAAGACAATAAGGGTAAGGGAAAATGTTGGTTATGTGGAAAATCTGGGCAAGTCAAGAAGGATTGTTGGAAAAGAGAAGAAGTATCCAAAGAGGACTCCACAAAAGAAGAGAGTTCAGACACATATATGGTTGATGAAGTTTTGTATTTCTATTGTGTCTAACTACCTATGTTCACATAGAAGGTGTAGGGCGATGATGGTTGAGTCACCATGAAAGATAAAAAAAAATTGTATTTAATTTGGAGTTGTAAAAATTATTGATTGCATGTAAATGGGCATACGTCTATAAGACCTGGATAGGCATGCATACCCATGGTTTATTAGGTCACCTATGAAAGGTCTAGACATATATTTAGGTAGATTGAATATGTGGGGGGGAATGTATGTTGGGTTAACCTTGACTCAGTGAAAACGTTAATCAGTTAAATCCATATTTTGTTTTTAGTTCAAAGATGGTGGTTTTTCGTGTCCATGTTTTTTGGGTATCTCATGGTATTGTGTCCATGGATTGCATGTAATGAAGCCTATAAAAGGCTTGCTGAACTCTTTTTTAAATTGTCTTGGAGGTAAGTAGTGAAGGCTTACTTGGCCGGCTTGGCCGGATTTGATCAAGGGAATGTTTTTGTTAAGGTGGAGCACTAAGACTCCATTGTAAAGTCCTTGGAGGTGAGTGACAAAGGTTCTATTGGGTTGGCTTGGATGGATTTGGTCAAAGTTATTCAAATGCAATGTTCGAGCTGGAGCAACGTGTCAAGGTTAGAAAGGTGGGTTTGGAGAAAGGCCGATGTGTTGGACAGTCAATCAAGTGTTTGAGAATATATGATGAAGGTAGGTTCATATCCATGGAACTTGGAAAGTATTGCAAGGAAGTTGAGATCGAATAGGCATGTTTAGTAATGCCAAGTTGCAACAATAGTTGTGGAAAAAAGTGATTGTGCTATCTGGTAACTCAGTCACCATTGGTTGCAAAAGAATGGAATATTCCAAAAGAGGGAGGACTAGGTCCTCTAGTGATTACTCAAATGTGAAATTATTTGGTTGTGATGCTTATGTTTTTATCAACATTCTAAGTAGGACCGAGATTAAACAGGTAGATATTTGATATGGTGATGATGTTAAGGGATGTGGACTATGGGATCCTACTACCCACATAATCATCATGGACAAAGATGCAGTGTTTTATGAATCTCCTTTTATAAAATCAAACATAGTAAAATATGAAAGGTTCAAAGCATGATTGGTAGTAGAAGAGTATTTGGAAGGTATTGATTTCCTTGAAAGTTTCTCACTAGTTGTTAAAAGCTTGTTTCTATTCATGTTGTGTTATCATTAGTTGTGTTAGTATAACTAGATGTTAAAATTGTTTTACATGGAATTTTTTTGGATAAGGGAATGTATATGGAACATCCAGAATGGTTAGTTCAGAATCACAACAGAATATTTGTTTGCAAACTCAAGAATCATTGTATGGCCTAAAGAATGCTAGGAAAATGGTACAAGATGTTTGATTCCTTCATGGTGAGCCAAATTTTACAAGAAGTGAGTATAACCATT
>JASDQU010281951.1:0-14655 GCA_032191745.1 Picea mariana
TCATGATGTATACTATCCATTCATGGGTGTTTTATATGCATGTGCATTTTCCTTCATGTCCAAATACCTTTATCAATCTTGCGGTCCAAAAACCATGACTAGGGTTGACATCAATGACAACAATCAATCTTCCAACACTCATCCCATGTGCAAGGTTGCTTTGAATTATACATACGAAGGATATGCACAATCATTCAATTTACAACCTTATTTTGGCCATATGTCTGGGGGTGGAAGGCTGTGGATTTGGTGATCTTGATGTCCATCAATGACCAGAGGCTCGACCAAAATGTGCTAAGAAATCGATTATCCCGATATGAGACAATGGTTTTTGGTATTCCAAAATGTACCCAGATTCATTCAAAGAAGAGCTTGGCAGTGGCCTCTATTGTGATGCTCTTCTTGCAGCTAACCAGAATCACCATCTTAGAAAAGTGATCAACAAAGACAAAAACATAGTCATTTCCCCACTTGGTGGATGGGAGGCCTGACATGTATCCCATTGAGATGGATTCCCATGGCCTGACAGGAGTAGGAAGAGGTGTGTACAATCCCTGTTTCTTAGTGGTCGGTTTGGAAATAGCATAGGCAGTGCAGAACCTGATATATTTGTTGAACTCCTGTCAAAGTTTCGGCCAGTAGAAATGTTTTTGTAGCATCGCCTCTATCTTTTCAACACTAAAGTGTCCTGCAACCTGACTGTAGTGGGATTCCCAGATCATCTTCACTCGCTCACTTGATGGAACACAGATATGGCCTAGACAACACAACAACCCATCCTAAATATAGAAATTATCAACAACTGTGTTTGCATCGAAGATTTGGTAGGTGGTGGCAAAGTCAGGGTCTATCTCATAGATTTGAGGCCATCCAGATGTCTCATGGCTGCAAGAGTCTAGCACCGTGGTGAGTTCCGCGACTGGCAGTCTGTTGAGGTAATCAGCTACACGATTGGTGCTTCATGTTTTATACTTGATGTTGAGGTGGAATTGTTGAAAGTATGTGGACCACTTTTGATGGCGGTCATTCTGCAATTTTCCCTATGTCTTCATGAACTACAGTGGCTTATGATCAGTGTGGATGACTGTCTCCTTCCCAAGAATGTAATGTCTCCATTGGCGGCAGGCTTTCACAATGGAGTAAATTTCTTTGTCGTAAGTAGGGTACTTACAGACAGTATCTAATAGTGTCTCACTATGATAGGCCATGGGGTGGTTGTGCTGGGTGAGAATGGCGCCCACAGCATAGTCTGAAGAATCTGTCTCGATCTCAAAGGGATGTTGCAGGTATGGTAGTGAGATTATTGGGGCTGAGCACAAGTGCTACTTCAAATCATCAAATGATTATTGTTGGGACCAGCCCCACACAAATTTCTCCTTACCACCACCCCTATTTATTTGGCTAAGGGCCCATGCAATATGGGAGAATCCCAACATGAACCTGCGGTAGAAATTGGCAAGGCCCAAGAAGCTCCAAAGCTCAGTGAGTGTTGTTGGGGCTGGCCAATCACGGATGACTTGGATCTTGGCTAGATCCACATGTATTCCATGTTGATCAATGATGTAGCCCAGGTAATGGACCCTGTCCATGCCAAAGGAGCATTTTTCCAAGTTGACATATAGCTTGTGCTACCACAGGGTGTGTAGAACCTACTGAATATGCTGCAAGTGTTCGGCCCAAGTCTTGCTGAAAATTAGAATGTCATACAGATGCACCACTACAAAATTTTTGGTGAATGGTCATAGGATATCGTCCATCATCCTCATGAAAGTGGCTAGAGCATTTGTCAAACCAAATGGCATGACCAACCATTCAAAAAGGCCTTCCTTTGACTTGAAGGAAATCTTCCATACATTTGTTTGTTCTATTAGGACCTGGTGGTAGCTAGACTTCACATCAATCTTACTGAAGTATTTGGCCCCCATGAGTTGATCAAGGAGGTCGTTGATTTGAGGAATTGGGTACCAGTTTCTGACTGTGATTTTATTCAGAGCTTGGTAATCAATACAAAGTCACCAAGTTCCATATTTCTTCTGTACCAACACAAATGGGCTCCTGCAAGGTGATGAGATGGGACGGATGTGCCCCTTGTGGAGAAGTTCTTGGATCTGTCACTTGATCTCCTCATTCTCTAATAAAGAGTAGCAATAGATTGGCCCATTGGGGAGTGATGCGTCAGGGGTTAGATCAATGGGGTGATTGACTTGGCAGTTTAGAGGTACCCCTGTAGGTGAGGAGAAGATATCTGAGTATTCTTCCATAACCTTATCTACTTGCTTTTGCTATGTAGAGAGGTCAACCACAAAGACCCTGGATGTGGCTATGATCTTTCACTTATTCTGAGAGTGAATCACAAAGAAGACAATATTCCCCATCTGAGAGATGACCTTCCTGCATTGCTTAATAGAGATCAAGGAAATAGCATTAGGTGGGACTGCCTCGGGTATCCTATACAATTTCCTGTTCAAAGTAATAATAACACTACAAGGCCTAGAATCATATACAGCATGACATTTCCATAAATAAGTTTGGTCCAAAGTAACATCACAAACTTCAAGAGGAGAAACATCACACAATACCTCATCTTTGAAGGGCTTGATGTTGTACGAAAGTCGACACTATTGGCTGACGCAAAGATCGCTTCCTTGGCAGAACCATCCAATGGTGTAGGGTTGTGGGTGCAGCATTGTTGGCAGGGCCAACCACTTGATGACCTCTGTTGAGATGAAGTTCTTCTGGCTACCTCTATCAACTATGAAGTGCATCGGGGTGCCTTTTACCCACATCTATGAATGGAAGAGGTGCTCTCCTTCTGGCTCGTCCAGTTCACTAGGCTGGAGCTTGGTGGTAGCAACGGTGGCACTAGGTTTTGCATCAATGATATGTCTTCCCCTTTATGGTTCTGGATCAGAGTCATAATCTGCATCTGATTTAGAGGATTTCACTTCGACCACCAGTGACTTCTTTGAGTGGCAATCAACAGTGTTATGCCAAGGGCTCTTATGGAAGTCACACCACTTCCCGACATCTTTCTTTGTCTTTCTGGTGTCCTTCTTTGCTTGCGGCTTGGATTGGTTTCCCTAATACTATCCCTCTGTGCTATGTCATTTTTTTTGTGGGTTGGGGCCACCCTTTCTTGTCTTTTGTTGTGATGGATTCCCAGGCCCAAATTTCCACGTCTTTTGTTTGAGCTTCTGCTAGATTTTGATGGCATATTGGTAGGTCATACCCAAGGATGAGATGTCTAGAAATTCCATTTCAGTATGGATGTATCTATGTAGAGCACCATGATACCCAACTTGGTGCACAAGGTATGGAATATATTTGTGAAATCTGGCACTGCTTGGTCTCTTTCTTGCTGCAGTGTGGCCCATTTGGTATACAGGTCGTCATAACTTCATACAGGGTAGTATTGTTCCTTAATAGCATCCCTGAAGGATTCCCAGATGGTCGTGATTGAAAATAATGAGGTTTCCTCTATTTCCTTTTGATCACAGAAAGTTTCCCACCAATCTTTGACATGGGGAACGGCTTTGAGGAGCGCAAAAGTAATATTTTCTCTATTCAAAAAGTTATGAACAGAAAAATACCCTTCTAGTAGATTCAACCACTTATCTACAACATCTGCATCTATTTGACCTTCAAATATAGGAATATCGAAGTTTATTTGTACCTTGAAGGGGGTGGTGCCTCCGTTCAAAGAAGATGTGTCGCCTGTTGGTAGTCACCGAAGGATTTGCACGAAAGTATCCATCATCTCGTTCCTCTGTTGTGTGAGGGATTCCTCAATCAACAATTTGAAAGGATCTCCTGTCCCATCATCTTTCTTTTCTCCTACCATGAGAGGCTGCTTGGGCATGCGAGAGCTTCCATCCTCAAGAGAAACAAGCTCGAGACCCAACTCTTTGTACTCTGACCTCATTGGGGACATGCATTAAGATGATAAGGAGCAGACTGCTCTGATACCACTGATCCGGATTTTATGAGAAGAATAAAATGAATACAGATTATTAACAGGTTCTTTAAAAAAATAACAAAGATATAGTAAAATTAGTTTTCTATTCAATAACAAAATAAGCTGAAACTGTAAAATGCAGCGGAAACAAGCTTCCTGGAATGGTGGCAGCTTATCTTTGAGAAGAGATGTGACGCTAGCGCGCATTCACAAGAAGAATATTACAATGAGGATCTGAATGAATTTTTACAATAAACAAGAATGCCAAAAACCCTATACATCCAAAAACCTAACCCTATGAGATGAAGCGCCAAAAGTCATGTGGGCCCCGTTTGGGTAAGTTAGTACATCAACTTCCTAGGGTCGTAACTTTTGCATACGATCTCCATTTTAGGCATGTGATAGCCCGCTGGAAAGGTATCATCGAGGAGATTCATTTTGGGGGCTCAATCCTACCTTCAACTATCATTTAAAATATCAATCTTGAAAAACCTTCATTTAGGCCCTCAAAAATGGCCCTAGAAGTTAAAACTGCTAAATATAGTAAATTGCCAAAATTGTCAGAAAATTGTTTTGAGCCAGTTGGAAAAGGTGGGTGGACACCGATATCCATCTGGATCACATGCCAATATTTGTCTCTTTCTTTTTGTACTTCCTGGTGAAATCCTACCAGAATCCTGTCCTCTTCCATTTCCATTAGTTGACTTAACCTTTCCTTTATTGCTCCTCTTTCTGTCATGTTGGTAATTGTTGTTATGCGTAGACTATGTACCATAAATTATAATGGCACTACTTCTTCCTTCTCATACACCAATCTGAATGGTGTTTTTCCTATCAAATTATTACATGTGGTCCTGTATGCCCATAGTACTGCTAGTATTTTCAAGTCCCAATCATTTCTATTGACATTGAAGATCTTTGTCAGAGCATTTTCCAAGATCTTATTGAAAGATTATACCGTTCCATTTGCCTAAGGATGGTATGGCATACTCTTCTAGTGACAGACTTCAAACTCCTCAGTCATATCCCTGATGGTATTGTTGATAAAGTGAGTTCCTTGGTCACTCATCAAAATTCTTGGACATCCAAATCTGGTGATCACTTGCTCAAACAAGAAGTGTGTTGTTGTCTCTGCGCTACAATATTTATTGGTGTTTCTTCTTCCCATATTGTTAAGTATTTAGTCACAGTAATGATATGTCTATCTCCTGACCTTTTTGCTGGTGGATTGATTAGTCCAACAAAGTCTATTTCCCATTTTTCAAATACCTGCAAAGTTACTTTTGGTCTTAAAGGCATCGCATCCCTTCTGTTGGGTTTTCCAACCCTCTAACTAACATCACATTTCTGGCAATATTCCTTGGAATCTTTATGAATTGTTGACTACCATAATCCTATGTGCAATACCTTTTGCTTAGTGTATTTTCCTGCATAGTTTCCTCCATCTATACCTTCATGAGATTTTGACAAAAGTCTGGGCCTTTCATGTTCTAATACACACCTTGTCAAAATTCTATCCATGCCCATATTGTATAAATCTCCTGTAATACGTTGATAGTCTGCAACTCTGAATACTAGATTTTTTTCTACGCAGTGCTAAATTCTTGTGGTGCAATCCTTGTACTTAAGTATTCAATAATAACAACAAAGTATTCATCAGCTACCTGTACTGAAATTAGTTGTGCATCAAGGAATTTATCTTCTAGGTTGGTAGGTTCTTCTCCATTACTTACCCTATACAAGTGATCTGGTCCTACATTCAACTTCCCTGGTTTGAATAATCACTTTGAAATCAAATTCTTGGAATAAAAACAGCCATCTATAGATCCTCCCACCCAACACTATATTGTTGACTAGATATTTGAGCGCAAAATGGTCTATGAACATTTTAAAGTGTTTACCCAATAAGTAGTGCCTGAACTTTTGAAGTGCATATACAATGGCTAGGCCTTCTCTTTCTATGGTGTTGTAATTCTACTCTGATTCTAACAAATTTATTCTTGCAAAGGATATAGGATGGTCTAAGTCTCATTCTCCTGAATGCACCAGAATTTCTCCAAGTGCTATAGATGATACATCTACATGCACATGAAATGTATTTTCCCAATCTAGGAATACTAGGATAGGTGTTGTGACCATCTTTTCTTTTAAGGTGTCCAACCCTTGTTCAGAGTACTCATTCCACTGAAATTTGATATTCTTCTTTAACAATTTTTCCATAGGCATAGTAATCTATGCATACCCCTTTATAAATTTCTTGTAATAGCATGTATGTCCTAGTGTTTCTCTTAACTGGTGCACTGAATTTGGTGGTGTTAAATTGAGAATGACTGCAATATTAGCATGATCCATTAGTAGACCTTGTTTACATACTATATGTCCTAACAATATTCCAAAAGGTGTCCCAAAAATGCATTTCTTGATGTTCAATGAGATCTGGATTGCCTGCATCTTTCCAACATTAGTCTTATCACTTCTACATGATCTAATAATGGAATATATCCAGTCCAGTCATCCAAGTATAATTCTAGAAACTAATGTATGAATTCCTTAAAAGAATCTATGACTACTCTTGAAAATATGGTTGGTGCATTCTTCATCCCAAATGGCATGACTGTGTACTGGTATTATCCCCATTATGTAGCAAAAGTAGTCTTATATTTGTCCTCTAGAGCTATTTTGATCTGATGGTAGCTTGAGAATCCATCTGTAAATCAATATGCTTCTTGGCCTCCCACATTCTTTAAGACCTCATCTGTAAAAGGGGTAGGAAGATGGTCATGTAAGTAAGCATCATTAAGTTTCCTTAGATCTACACAAATCCTTATCCCCTCTTGTTTCTTTTCTTGGACTACCATAGGACTTATCCATCCAGATTCCTCTACTGGTTCTATGATACCAGCTTCCAACATTCTATCAATTTCTGCTTTTAATTTCTTCTTATATACTGGATTCAGTCTGTAGGGTCTCTTATTGATGGGTCTTGCTTCAATTTTGAGAGGTGTTTTCATCTCTCCTAAATCTCCTTCTATACCCTCCATCTCTATAAAGTTTGTTGGGAATAGGTCACTATATTCATGGAATAACTCTATTATTCTTTCTATTGTTTTTTCATCCCAATAATATCCAATAATTTCCATTTTAGGATTGTCAGTTGTATCAATGTTGAATTTCTTAACTTTGATTGGTGCAACAAATACTTCTGACTCCAGAGATGGACCTTCCACCTCTCTTTCTCCTTCAATTTATGTAATCTGAATGTTGCACAGGTCATCTTCATCTGGTGCTTCCTCTTCAACATGATAGCATGAAACTAGTCCCTTGATTGTCTATTTGTTTTGTTGTTGGTATTCTGTCATGATTTCAAGGTATGGTTCATCAATAAATATCAATCCTCATATATGCTTCAATGTTGGGGTTCTCGTGTTCAAATGAGAAAGTTACTGCAAATTTTTGCTGTAATGTTTTCCATTTTGTAGTGCCTCTATGCATCTCCTGGTCTATATAACAGTTCTTTGGGATTCCTTCCAATGTATGTATAAATTGATGAGGCCATTCTTCTGGTGGTGTCATCCTCCATTGTGTTATGCACTTCTCTAAGTGTTCAACTGGTGTTCCACATCCATCATACCTTTGCATTTTATTTCTACTCTGTTGCATGCCAGATCTAATGCGCTATAATAGTTTACATTGGTACCAGTCTTGAATTGTTTCTTTATGCATACCCCACCATCTTGCAGGGGTGGCCTTGAGTGAAATACCTAGGCATATGAGTCTATGATTTTATAACACTTCCTCTTCATATTTTTTCAGAAACTCCTCTAAGTCATTTACCCCATGAAAACTGGTAGGTTCTCTTATCTCTGCACCAACCCATTTTACTACGCAGTCTATTCTTGCGCACATTTTTTTGGAAACTTCATGTAATATCTATTTCCAATTCTCCAAATCTGTATCTGAGTTGGAAGCACATGATGTAATGCTTCTCCAGCTGAGTTCCCCATATGTAGTTGGGTTAACATAATCCTCTTCTCACGTGGTAGTTTTGTACAACTCGTTTATTTATTCCAAATCTAAACAAGTGGGTTCTACAAACCTTTCTCCTTCTCATGGATCTAATGGTGCAATGAATATATATTCACCTGATTCAAATGTCATTTTCCTTGTCTTTAGGTTGATTATGGACTGGTTATCAAATTCCCAATCCAATCCAAGAAATTTTGGATAAGGTGTTGTGCCATCTACTATCTCTATTACTTCAAAATCTACCATAGTGCACACTCCATCCAAATCTATTGTCACACCTTTAAGCCTTCCAATTGGTAACACTTTTTGTTGATTTTCTAATTTCAACTGGACAGGTGAATAGCCTAGTGTGGGTTTCCCCATACACTTCCATGTATTCTTAGGAAAGACATTGACTTTAGATCCCAAGTCCAATATAATATCACCCATGTTGAAGTCCCCAATGTTAGCTTTTAGTCTGAGTTCCCTACTTGTCCTTCTTCTTGTATGGAGATGATTGACTATTTTCTGCTCTAATTTCCATTCTACCTCTTTGTTACATTTTNAGAGGTTCGACAGATAACGTCAGAACCCCAATGTTAGCTTTTAGTCTGAGTTCCCTACTTGTCCTTCTTCTTGTATGGAGATGATTGACTATTTTCTGCTCTAATTTCCATTCTACCTCTTTGTTACATTTTTATATTAGATTTTGTAATTTCTTGACAGATGATGGATCCTTTAATAACTTAACACGGGATTGCAGAATTTTTTTTATGTTACTTACTTTCTCTAAAGTTTGTGCTTCACTGGTATGGTCCATTGAGGAGGGGATTTCATACATTGGTGCATTCTGAGTGTGTTTCACGACTGATGTAGATGCAAAATTTTTCTTGAGAAACTCCTATCTTGCCTCCTTGAATATTTCATTTTCTTTCCATGCAACAAAGTGCTTCTATGGTTCAATATTCTTCTTCACCCATTGATGTTGTGTTGGATCTTGTCTTACTGCATCAGTTCCTATCTTATCTCCTCCTCGTGTGACTATGTTTTTGTTTCTTCCATCATCCATGGCTTATGCATAAATCCACTATACATTCTAGTTGTTATGGTTCCTCTTTTATTGGATCATTCCCAAGAGTGTTGGACAATATTCTGTATCATTGTCTGTTGCGCGAAAGTACATACATGTCATTGGTGGAAATGAAAATTCACTTGCATAATTTACTAGATGTTGGTAGTTGTGTCACACTACTAGGCCTATGCCTCATCCAAATCATCATCTACCTCATCCTCCACCTCTATATCTAGCTCGATCTCCTCGCGGTGCATTGTACTAAGGTACATGATTATACTGTGTGGGGTTATACAATGGTTGTGAATTGTTGTACTACAGTTGTGCATTGTTGTATGGAGGTGCTACTGGGTTGAACTAAGGTGAAAATTTCCCTGTCATTATTTCTTCTTGCACCCTATAAGTATCTGAAGGTATTTCTCTCATCAGCTCCACTGTCCTACAATATTTATCATCACGGACCACTGACTTGAAAAAAATGCAGTGTGAACTTTTGGGTATTGTCTTATACTTTTGTATCATTGGATAATGATATGGATCATTCCCATGCATTTTACAGATATTGCACCATGGTCCTCCTATTGGCAAAGGGTTTGGTACTCTTGTTACCATGTACTGCAAAAAATTTAGACGTTCATTCTTATGGTGTCCTTCTGTCCTGCATGTGGTACACCAAATAACTTCTCTTTTCTCTTTTCCCTTATTCTGGTTAAGTTGAAATGTTAGGTTCTTCAGATCCTCCTTCAACTCCTCTATTTTTGGATCTGTCTTTTGATACTCGTTATCTTCTAGTTTTAAGGCTTCCTACAGAGCCTCTGCCTGAGTCTGAAACTTATTTTGTCTTAAAGTGTATTTCAAATGTGGTAACAGTGAGTTCACAAATAAGTGCCTATGTTGCATGTCATTTATTGCATACTTCAACTTACCTTTCAAACGTTTAAACCACTGATCAATCTACCAAATAGACTCACCTGTTTTTTTCTTGATTTCAATCATTTCATTCATATATTGATCTTCTGAGCTAGGATTATGAAATTCATTTATTAGTAGTTTTTTCACGTCTGCAATAGTCCTTATTATTCCTGATGGACTATTTGCATCTAGGATCATGTACCAATCCAATGTGTGGTCTCTTGACGTGATATCTAACTGCGTGAGTTTTGTATCCTCATATATGATTTTCTTTTCTTGCCATTTATTCTTGCAGATGAATAAAGGTTTTTCATGGTCCTCTGATGCCTCTCCCTGAAATTATGGTAACCTTATCATGGGATCATGTCCTGCCATTTTAAACTGTGTTGAACTAATACCTCCACGTTGTGTAGATATTTGACTGTTACTTCCTGAACTGGCTCCTCCACTTGATTCTCCTTGATTGGATCCTTGTCTTGTCGTTCTTCTGCCACTAAAATTTGGTTGTCTAGATGGTGGTGTTCTTTCTGGTGTACTATTCACACATGGGGTTGTAGGTTCCACACTGACGGTGATATAGATTGGGGTTTTCCCATCTATATCTTCCCTTGGACCTCCTTTTTTCCTTTCATATGTTGCACGTAGGATTTCCTCAATCTACTCCACAGCCCGTAGATCCTCTACCTCTTCTTCATCACTTTCCAAGCCCTCTCTATCAACTATGTCTCTCTTCTTATTATTCATCTTATATTGGTAGGATGCTCCATTGTGCATCTTTCCAACTGTTCTGATTATCTTCTTTATCTAGTCTTCCTCCATCATGATTGGGTCCATGGCCTCCTTCTTCTTTCCCTTATCCATTTCTTCCTCCATTTCTCCACCTCTTGTTAGTGCTTCTCCCCTTCCCCCATGCATGTAGGGAAGTTTAGCTATCTGATTCCATGGTCATCACATCGTTGTTATATAATAAAATCTTTATTGAAGTATACAACGATCTGATATACTTACCTATGGGTCCTTTTAGTAAATCCTTCTTTGTTTCACTATAGGACTACACAGTATCTACTGAAAATTTGGTGATGAACCCTACAACAATACTATCTAACCATAAATCTACTACACGCGTAAATATTTTATTAACTTGTTGTAAATGCAGGATATCCACAAGATTGCACTCCATTTGTCTGATTCGATTTGTAGGGTGGTTGTATTTTAACCTCAATAGCCACTCCTACAACAAATGTGGGAAATCACAGAAAAATACCTCATGCTAGTCGCTAAACATGTATTTGTCAAGATATTCATGCGGTGTTATCTTAGGGTTTCTATTATCCTTCTACGCAAACTCAATTTCCTTTGTTTTTAACCATCTTTCAATCTCCACCTTCGTTTGATTCCATGGCCTGAAAATTCCCTCCTATAATTCCATTCTCTACATGTTTCATCCATGGATCCCATCCACTCAATCCTATGCAGTTCTAGATGGAAACAAAACCATTTGTTGGTTTAGATCTCTCTCTTCTATTTCTAAGGATGACCCAAGTTTGATCTGAACAAGTTTCCAACAAAACCCTCTAAAACTATCGACCCTCCTGGTAAACCAGAAGGAAAGACAATGCACAGAGTGCACTGCATAGTCTCACCCAAGATATCTTTATGGGTGACTGCAATGCTCAAGTTCTTTCAGTCTAGGCATGAGTGGGGATATGGGAATGTATTCTATCTCCTTCATGCATTAATCTGGTGATTCATTCAAGTATTTCTAGGATTCATTCATCTTTAGGCTCATGCATGCATTCTAATACATCTCATAATCATTTGTTCATAAGATAACCATTAACAAGAAGTAAGCATTCAATAAACATCACTTATAACCCAGTTTTTACCATGGTTCACTCCCTCTTGGGATACATCCACAAAGATTTGGCTTCTCTGCTCTTTTATTTAGTCTGCTGCAAAATCTAGTGTTGCGTGCATTACATCTTCCATCCTAAAATCATGAGGAGGTTCAAGAACCTCTGTGAGGCAGACTAGATCACACCAGGATCCTCATCCTATGACCTAGCCCTAAAAATCTATCTTGCTTGACTCTTTTACTACCTTATTACAATCATAATAATCATCATCAACTCACAAAACTTATTTAACAATGATCTTACAACTGTTGAACCCCTAACCTAGACCTCCTAGGTTCTTATTTATACTATTTTACAGGCTTATAGCTGTTACAATATTTATCAAAAAACCTAACCATCGTGGTTAGGTATTCCTGCCTTGTCTCCTTGCATGCTTCTCCTCTTACATGCTTCTTTTCCTCTTGCATGCTTATTTTCCTGCCAGCTGTTCTTTTCCAAAATTAGGCCTGCGCTCAAAATAGCCTTCCTTCTCAAAATAGGCCTGCGCCCAAAAAATACACAATCAACCAAAATAAAGTAAAATAGTCTAATCATTAAACAATCATGCACCTCCATGAAACATTCACAGGATATTCAACCTTAATTTATAGTTACAATTCAATTTCCTAGGGTATGAGAATACTTATCTAGAAACCAAATAGTGAAGAAACAGCTGAAAGGGGTACCCTTTTCCACCCAATCATAGGCACAACTACTCTTGGATGGATTTACTATTGGCCACCCCCTAGCTAGATCATGATTCTCTGAGAGAGACTCTTCCTTCTGCTCAACAACAACCAGGGACAAAGGCCACTCTCCTCCTCCCAAAAGAACTTGGCAGATCGATCTTCTCTCCATCAAGCAAGGGGGTCTACAATGAGTGCTTCCTCAGTCAATCATATTCTCTGCAATCCCATTTATCAACTTGGACTGAAAACACTAACCAACAATTCCTGTACCCATAACAAATTCATTTTTTTTGGTTCTCTTCAAAACCAGAGAGCTGCACATTCTCTCCCTCCTTGGAAAATGCTCACCAAACCCATTCCTATTGCATCCTCTTCCTCTGCCCACAAATTTCCCTTCTTTTCTTACCTTCCTTAAGCATATTTCATGGGTCCAAATCCCCATTTCGTGGTTAGGTCAATAATTTTTCAGATGGGTACTCTTCCCATCTCTTCATTGACTCTTGAGGAGGAATTCGCAACTACCAACCTGATTGGTAATTTAATTTTTTGGGTCAGAGGACTGTTCTGGGTTTGAATAATTTAAATCCAATAAAGTACTGGTCTGGTGGGGGTCATTTCAACCATTTTTGGTTCCCCTCACCATCTCTCTCATGCATCATGATCTACCTTGGCAAACCCCTTCAGTAATTAGGCAACACTTTCCATTTTTTTTAGTAAAAAAAATGCATACATTACCTTTTATAACAAAAAGGTTCATCAATTCCAACATCCACACATATTGAGTCTCCTCGTAGTATTTTAGCATGTTATAGTTATATTTACAAGCTGGGGGAAATAGGGGTATTACATGAGGAAGTTGTGGCTGACCACTTTTCTTCAAGGGAAAAGCATGGCTGGAATTTTTATGGTGTGGTTTACCAAATAAAAATATCAATAGCATAAATCACATATATTACTCAGATATATTGTAGAAAGAAATATAAGTTCATGCACAATGAACTTGAATATGAAGAAAAATATTATACATTTATTGATATGGAAGTAATGTTCACTTGCCTCTTGAAGGGGGAAACCTCCAACAAAGAATATCTCATATTACAAATTATTTCCAAGACACATTTTACAATGCTTCTACATCTTTATATAGTAATTTGTATGACCTAAAAACTTTATAAAGAAGGAACTTTCTAGAAGGTAGAACATTCTAGTAATCTTTATTACAATAATTGTGTTCACACTACTACATAGGCCATATTTACTAATGATGGCCTAAATACATAGAAATACATCTTTATCTATCTACTTAGAGGGTTAGGGAGGTTAGGACCCTATTATCCCCGATTTCTAGGGATAACTAGGATATCATGTTTCGAGGCCCACAGGTCCTAGACATGGAGTACCGAGAGCAGGATTGACCTGAGCATGGCCCTGGAGGGCCCATATTTCTTCTCTTCATCAGACATGTCCTTTCAACGGCAGCAGCATCCATCACCATCGGCTTGGACTTGCATCAAAGAAGACTCTTGATCCATGAGGTAGTTGGTCTAGGTATGATGGTATGTGTCATGTTTGATCATTATAACTTTCAGATATATGCATCAGGTTCCTTACATTTTTGACAACTACTTGGATCTTACACTAACCCACTTGACCATGGTTGAGGGGATTAACGGGGTGCCCTAGAAAGCTTGTATCCATAGGTTTTGGTTAGCCACTAGGGAGGATTTTGAAGAAACATCATCCGCTCCCACCATATTATCATTTTACATCTTATCTCCCATTCATCTATCCCATTCCACTAGTCCAGGCATTAGGATGACCTATTTGAGGGGTTACACTTTATACTGTGGGAAGAAGGGGATAAAGGCCCAGGAGGTAAAAGCAGCTGGTAAAAGATAAAATCCATAGGATATAAAACCTAGAGATGCCTCGCCTAGGGATCCCCGAGAAGGAAATAAAAAGCCTCTCAATAAGAAACAAGAGGGACCCGAAGAAAAACAATAAAACAAGACCTAGCCAAGAGGATGGGGGGTCTCATCACGAGCCAACCCATTATGTTCATAGGTATCTATCAGAATGACATTACCATTATCTGGTCACCACGCCAGGGTAGTGACCCTTGGTTGC
>JASDQU010281955.1:490-11361 GCA_032191745.1 Picea mariana
GGGCTATAATCCCCACTCTTAGTCAGGTTTTTGGTTAAGGGCTTAGGCGTGATTTCAAAGTCTCCTAGACTAGTGGTCTGAAGGGAACTCCTTCCTAACTCACAGAGCTTGAAGCTCTGAGTCAGGGTAAGGAAAACTCGTGAGGATACCAAACGGTAGCTATGCCAAGAGGCATTCTCCGACTCTGGAACAATGATGTAGTTCCCTAGAAAAAGCGCTTCCAAGGATTGAACGAGAGCATAAGGAAAATCAAATAGAATTATATGTTCTCAATGGAACAAATGTATACTCATAACTTAATCATTTAATACATAAACCATTTATAGACCTATAAATACACGCATGCAACCATTATTTCCAATTCAAAGAACAAGGAATGAAAACACTTATCATAACCATAAGGCATTATGCAAATGCTGAAAGGGGTGCTCGTTTCCACCCAACCATAGGCTCAGTCACTCCCAATGGATTTATCACTGGCCACTCCTGAGCTTAGACCACGATGCTTTGAGATTCAATCTCTTCCTTCTAGATCAACGAAAGTTAGGGACGAAGGTTACTCTCCTTCTCCCAATACAGAAATAGATAGGGACGAAGGTCACTCTCCTTCTCCTAATACAAAAATAGATAGGGACGAAGTTTACTGTCCTTCCCCCGACCCAGTCTCTATTTTCTGTGATCAAAACCCACTCCAATTTAGTTCTTTCTCGGACTCGAGAGCTCCGACTCTCGTCTCTGCACTCTTTGCGGGTCTCCCTCTGCACCCACTATGCTTCATTTCTTTCCTTCCTCAACAAGATTGTGTGTGGCTCAAATTCCCAGTCCGTGGTCAGGTCTGGAAGCCTTACATATGGGCGGTTTTCCCCATCCCCTCATTAACTCTTGAGGAGGTCTTCCCACCTACCAACCTGACCGTAATTCATTCCTAGGTCAAAGGGTTGTTCTGATCTGAGCAATTAAATCCAACAAGGTACTGATTCAGTGGAGGTTAACACAACCATTCTGGGTCCCCTTCACCACCTTTTCATAGCATTCACGGTCTCTTCTTAGCACGTCCCCTTTCCAGTAGTCATAGACCTTTTACATTCATCGACCTTTTATACTAAGGTCCATCAAATCAAACATCCACATCTTTGAGTTTGCCATAGTTCCTTGGCCAATATAGTTATAATTGCAAACTAGGGGAAATAGGGTGTTACATACATAGAGCCCAAGTTTGTGGGATATTAAAAAATACATCTAAGTTCACTAGATATTGATAAATACCTCCAAAAATAATTTTGTTGAACCTCCTCACTCAATAAATATTTTTAATAAAAGAAACCCCTATTTTAACTAGATATTTTTTATATCCCCAATACCTTGTGACCCCACATCCCCCAATATCTACAATATATTGACCTTATCTTTCTGAATTAAAAAACCCCTTTATGAATGAACGTGATAAGATATTGATTATGTCTTTATGAATGAACTTGATAATAGGTAGTTTCTTTTCTTAATATTTTTAATCAACATGCTAAAGCTCTTAATTACTAACAAGTGATACTTTGATAGTGATGTCTCTACTATTATGATGAATATATTTTGATATTAAATATTTATTTAAATAATATAGTTACATGAAATGATTAACATCCATCAGTAGAATAAACATATCTAGCAACATATGATTTTGTTGATTGAGCCATGAAAGAGCTAGAAGCATCGTCAAGTGGTTACGATAGAGATCCACAAAAGTAACATTAAATACAATCGCTAGATTGAAATGACAAAACATGAAACCTTCTTAATATTCTTTTTTGAGATGAAAAGTTTAATATCGCTTCAATTTAACAAAATTGTAACACCCTGTTTCCCCCAGTTTGTAAAAATAACTATACTAGCCAAGAACTGTGGCAAACTCAAAAATGTGAATGTGTGATGTAAATGGACCTTGTGAAAAAGGTCGATGAATGTGAATAATCTTATGAATATATATTGCAGGACTACTAAGAGGGGATATGCTGAAAAAGAGACCACGGTGGCTGAAGAAAGGTGGTGGAAGGAACCTACAAAGGTGGCGTTAACTTACACCGAAACCAAGACCGTATTTGGACTTCACTGGCTCGGAGAACCAAGAGCGGCTCGCTGGCCCGAATTTAATGTCTCACGGGCTGGTAGGTAGATGGCTCCTCAGAAATTAATGAGGGATGGGGGAGGTGAACCGCCCATCCGTAGGAGTCTCAGGCCTAACCAGTGCACGAAAAGTCGCGCCACATGCAACCTCGCAAGAGGAAAAGGCGTGAGGAAGGAGGTTGAAGGGGGTAGACGCGAGGGAATAAGGAAGAACTATGGAGATATACAGAGTGAGTGATAGCAGAGAAGGGGGAGAGTAACCCTCGTTCTCAGTCACTGGCAAACCGAGATGCAGTCTTGCAGTATCGTGGTCTCAGCTCGGGGGTGGCTAGTTGTAAATCCGTTGGGAGTCGCTGAGCCTATGGTTGGGTGGAAATGAGCACCCCTCTCAGCAGTTGCATCAACTCTAGTGTTTATTTCTGATAAGTGTTACTTGAAGTTAATGCCATAATCGCATGTTCAGTTTTATGTGCTTGTAAATAGTTCTGAATATAAGTGTTTACCTAACGTTTGATTTGATAGAATGGATGCCTGTGTATGCTTATATGCCATAGTTGTTTTCTGCACAAATGATTGAGTCTGGGACATGAGTCCGCTCCACCGAGAATCGTCTTATATGCTTAATTTCTCGTAATATTCTGGGAAGGCCCCTTGAGAGCACTCTTTTCCGAGAATTACCCCATAAACCTTGTAACTGTACTGAACCTTACTAGAGACTCGATTAAGATCAGGGGTGATTGGTCGAGAACTATCTGAGGGTTCATATAGTCTGGGTCTGGAACCCTTATGCAAGAAAGAGTAGCTTTCTAAGGTTTCGGGGGTCATGGGAGCCTGAAGCTCCGAGAGTTTGAACTTCATGATTCAAGCTCAGAAGGGATAGCGAGATTCAAATATAGAAAGAAATTACCCTATCGCTTGGTAAATGAACGGTCGGAATCTTTTCGGGAATACCCCAAGCCTGTCAACACCGACAGATCTATAGAAGGAGCATAGGCATTAACACCTCGCCCTTTTAGCCTTCGCAAGTAGCGATGGGATCCTGGACCGTAGATCCCAGGGAGAAATCGGAGATCTATAAGTCGTCGATCTTAACCTTTACTTAGGCAAGAGAGTGAACTCGACTATGTCCCGAAAGTCTTGAAGACATCGGGACCGTCCATGTTGGAGGACAGGTGGCAGAGATATGACGTCTCGATATTTTGCGATCGGGGATTCATGAGTTTGGAGGTGGAAGACTGGGCTCTTAGAGTCACGAAGTCCTGAGTCGCGAGATCGCGATGTGATCTGGGCCGTTGATCAAAGAGGAAGGACAGTCGTGGGATCTGACGTCTCGATATTTCATGTATCGGGGATTCATGAGTTTGGAGGTGGAAGACCGGGCTCTTGGAGTCACAAAGTCCCGAGTCACAAGATAACGATATGATCTGGGCCGTTGATCAAAGAGGAAGGAAAGTCGTGGGATCTAACGTCTTGATATTTTGCGTATCAGGGATCCGTGAGTTTGGAGGTGGAAGACCGAGCTCTTAGAGTCACGAAGTCCCGAGTCGCGAGATTGCGATGTGATCTAGGCCGTTGATCAAAGAGGAAGAACAGCCATGGGATCTGACGTCTCGATACATCATGTATCGGGGATTTGTGAGTTTGGAGGTGGAAGACCAAACCCTTGAAGTCGCGAAGTCCCGAATAGCGAGAAGTAGGAGTAACCATTGAGTCAGGACCTCCTTGCCATATCGCATATCGTGGTCTCGAAGGTTGAAGGGAATCAGTTTCGACTGTAGAAGTCCCGAGTTTGCAAGTTGCGAGAGCTAGTGCAACACGTAGCACATCCGCTTGGTGGGACCCACGTGGTTGACAGGTGGTGTAACGATAATATTCCTAGAGAGAGGGAGAAGTGGTGACAGGTGGTGGACATGTGTCGTTTCGAACAGGAGTCAACATCCTATTGACTTCTCATACTTCGGGTTCTTGTAAGAAAGGAGCGCAAAGGCCCAACAACTCAAGTCGCGAAGTTGCAAGTTCTGAGAAGCTCGAAAGGAGTCAAACCTTCTTTGACTTTCGCGTCTCGGGGTTTCGTAAAAGAAGGGCCCAGAGGTTCAACCTCTCAACTCGCGAACTTGCGARTTGCGAGCAAGGCTAGTAGTTAGCYCTAGCCGGTGGTCACACGTGGGGAGTGCTAATAAGGAGGGGCCATACCATATTGGAACCTTGGGTATCGACGATTGGTGAAGAAAATTTGAGGGTCTTCGACTCGCGAGTCGCGAGGTCACGAGTTGTGAAAGGCGCTTGCATTTAGGTGCGTATGTGGTCCTATCGAGATAGGGACTAAAGAAAAGGGAGCTAGTGCTTTGTCGTTAAGCGGCGGGTAGATCTGGACGGCCAGAATCTACGCGCCCAGATCTACAGCCAGGGATTCATTCCGAAGCCCCCTCACCATTCTACCTTTAAATATTGGACTCACTAGTATAGCTGAGTCGTGAAACACGAAAGGCGCCTGGTTTGTTTGGCCTGTGGTCCTAAGCCACGATCATAGGGAGGTGAACAGGGAAGAACTAGCTTACGTTAGGCCCCCGTAGGACTTCGGGGATTCTGTCCCTTGAACACTCTTAAAAAAAGTAAACCCCCCTGTCTTAACCTTCCTAATCAAAAGACGAAGTTAAGAATGAAAAACCCCTATTGTGTGTATGTACATGTGAAAATATGAATTATGTACTGGTTATAAATAAATGTAAATATTGACTAACAACCAGCGTTTTTCCTTTTGCACACAAGCGGAAGATCAACCGCGGGAAATTATCAACGCATAGTATGGTGACTCACCATGAAGTGGGAGAAGGCTCCCACAATAGAGATGAAGAGTCTGACGAAAGAAGGGCAGAAGGGACCCCTCCAGATCTAGCCAAGACTGTGAGGAGTCTCATGGTCGAATTACAAAGCTGCAAGGCCGACAATGAAAGGATGATGAAAGAACAAGAAAAGCAAACAGAAATTAATGCAGTTTTACTGCAGAGTTTATCCAATCTACAAAGACAAATGCAGCATGAACCTGAAACTCAGAAACATGGTCATATCAGTGGACACACTGAGAGGATCACCTCGAAAAAGGTCCACCCCAGAGGTAAAGGACCAGTGCCGAGTGATTCCTCTGAGAAGGAAGCTGGCGATTCAGAAGGCTCTTCTAGCAGCAGAACCAGTTCCTGTCCCCGAAGAAAACAGAAGAATAAAAAGCCTTCCAAAGGTCAAAAATTCGAAGAATTCAGAAAGGCCAAACCACCCTCCTTCGACGGTGAAATAAAGAAGGGAGAGGAAGCAGAGGCCTGGCTGCTTGGACTAAAGAAGTATTTCCGAGTTCATGACTTTTTAGAAAATATGAAGGCCCGAGTGGCCACTTTCAACTTGAACGGAAAGGCTTCCATTTGGTGGGAAGACCTTAAGAATGTGAAAGGGGTTCGCGAAGAGGACCTGTCTTGGGAATGGTTTGAGAAATACTTTCGGAAGAAGTATCTGTCGGAAAAATATTTCGACGAAAAGACTAAAGAGTTTTATGAACTCAAACTGGGACAACTCACTATAGAAGAATATGTCAACAAATTCCTCGATTTGTTGAGGTATGTACCCTATATAAAAGTAGAAAAGGAAAAGGTGCAACGCTTCATCAGTGGACTACCTAAGGACTATCGGAACAGAATTGAATTTGATGAGCCAAAGACTCTAGAAGGCACTATTCGAAAGGCGACCTATTGTCATGAACAATTTGGGCATCGAGTAGAACCTTGCAAAGGATGGAAACAGAAGAATAGTTCAAGATTTCAAAAAAGGGGAATTAAATCCCCATGGTTTAAGAACTATAAGAAGAACCCAAGAATGAGCTTCCTAGCCTGGAGTATGCATCAGCAGAATTTTCCCTCCTTGAGCGGAAATAAAACTTCTGGACCCATGTCAGTGAAGACCGATAACCCGAAGAGAGAACCTTTGAAATGTTGGGGTTGCGGGGAAGAACATCTATTGAGAGACTGTCCACACCGACAACAAAATAGTCGGAGGATTTATAACATCTAGGAAGCTACTACAGTCAATGATGTGGCCAAGAGTGTGCTGCAGATTTATGCAGCCTTGGATAATAACCAAGCTGACCATCAAGCTTCAGTGGTGGAGATAGAAGGTATGATCTCCAACCATCTAGTGTCTATTTTGATTGACCCTGGTTCAAATTTGAGTTATATAGCCCCTAAAGATGTTGATAAGTGTAAACTACAACCACAAAAAGAAACCAAGCCATGGTTGGTACAGTTAGCCACTGGCACCAAAAGAAGGGTAGCAGAGGTCATACCAGCCTGCCAATTGATGTTGGGTGAATTTCCCACCCAAGCAACCCTTAACGTATTACCCCTCAGATCGTACGATCTGTTGATTGGTATGGACTGGCTAGATGCCCATCAAGCCATATTGGACTGTTACCATAAAACCTTAGAATGTGTAAGTAAAGAAGGGAAAAGGATAACCCTTCAAGGGATCCGAAAACCTGTCTCGGTGAGACAAATATCAGCTCTAAAAATGTGAAAGTGTTGCCGAAAGGGATGTCCCCTATATGCAATACAGGTGTCGGAAACCATAGAAGGTGACAAACCCAACCTTGATGATCACCCTATCCTAAGAGAATACAGAGATGTGTTTCTGGAAGAGGTATCGGGTCTACCTCTGAGAAGGGACATAAACTTCTTGATAGAACATGCACCGGGAGCGGTGCCGGTGTCTAGGACACCCTACCAGATAAGCACACCCAAGTTAGTTGAACTCAAGTTGCAATTAAAGGAAATGATGGATAAGGGCTATATTCGGCCGAGCGTGTCTACATGGGGAGCACCAGTCTTGTTCGTGAAAAAGAAGGACAGTACCCTTACACTGTGTATAGATTATAGGCAACTCAATAAGGTAACCATAAAGAACAAGTACCCCTTGCCCAGGATCGATGACCTGTTCGATCAATTGGGGGGTGCGTCTATTTTCTCAAAGATTGATTTGAGGTCGGGATACCATCAAGTCTGAATCAAGGGTGAAGACATCCATAAAACTGCCTTCCAAACGAGGTATGGTCACTATGAGTTTGTGGTAGTGCCATTTGGGTTGACCAATGCCCCTGCCACTTTTATGTGCTTGATGAACAATGTACTCAGCAAGTTCCTAGACAAATTTGTTCTTGTCTTTATTGACAATATATTAATTTACTCCAAGAACAGAAAAGAGCATGAAGAACATCTTAGGCTCGTGCTACAAGTACTCAGAGAGCATCATCTCTATGCTAAATTCAACAAATGTGACTTCTTCCAGAAGCAAATACATTACTTGGGTCATGTTCTGTCCAAAGAAGGGGTAGCAGTGGACCCTGACAAAATCAGGTCTATCATGGAATGGCCTACCCCAAGAGATGTTTTGGATATCAGATTCTTTATGGGATTAGCAGGATATTACAGGAGATTTATAGAAGGATTCTCCAAGATTGGTTGTCCAATCACTGCCCTCTAGAAGAAAGGGACAAAATTCCTGTGGACACAGAAATGTGAAGAAAGATTTCAAACCCTGAAACATCTATTGACCCATGCGCCCGTGCTGAAGATCATCGATCCAAAAGCTGACTTCCTCATGTGCACAGATGCCTGTAAGAAAGGGCTCGGAGGATTCCTTATGCAGAAAGGAAGTGTGATCTGCTATGAATCCCAAAAATTGAATGAGCATGAAGTCAACTATGTGACCCATGATCTAGAACTGGCTGCCATAGTGCATGCCTTGAAAATGTGGAGGCATTACCTCCTGGGAAGAAAATTTGTACTTATGACAGATCATTGTGGATTGCGATACCTGTTTGATCAACCAAAGCTCAACGCCAGACATGCTATATGGATGGCCCTCCTTAGCGAATTTGATTTTGAAATCAAACACATTAAAGGAAAAGAAAATAGGGTTGTCGATGCCCTTAACAGAAGCATGAAAACAATTCACCTTACAGCGGTGAGCACCTGCGAGATAGATGTCAAGGGAAGAATAAAAAATGCACAAGAAACAGATCCCTTCGTTTAGACCGTGACCTTACACCTGCAGGAAGAACCCGCTGGAGTCAAATATGAAGGCTACCAGATGACCGAAGGAGGTATGCTCACTTACAGAAATAGATTTTATATTCCAGATTGTGACGACTTGAAGAGGTTCATACTAGATGAACTACATAAAAGACCCTATTCTGGTCATCCAAGATACCAGAAGATGATCATTTCCACCAGGAAACAATTCTATTGGCCTGGAATGAAGAAAGACATAGCTGAGTACTTGGCCAAATGCATAGAATGCCAGCAGGTTAAAGTAGGACACCGACATCCAGTAGGGTTACTGCAACCTTTACCAATCCCAAAATAGAAATGGGAAACCATATCCATGGATTTCATCACTGGATTACCAACTTCGACCAAACAGAACGATGCCATTATGGTAGTGGTGGATAAATTGAGAATGTCTGCTCATTTCATCCCCGTCAAGTCGACTTGTAAGGCAATAGATATCGCCCAGGTATTCATGAAAGAGGTATTCAGACTACGTGGTATGCCGAAAGAGATCGTGTCTGACAGAGACATGAAATTTACTTCTAAATTTTGGAAATCACTGATGGTTGGTTTAGAGACCAAGCTGTTGTTTAGCACCACCTATCACTCTCAAACCGACAGATAGACAGAAAGAGTGAATCAAATACTAGAAGATATGTTAAGGATGTATATAATGCATCAACCCAAGAAGTGGGAAGACTACCTGCCACTGGTAGAATTCGCCTACAACAACGGCTACCAAGCATCCTTAAAGATGAGTCCCTTTGAAGTCCTCTATGGTAGACCGTGTAACACTCCAGTCAGCTAGAGTAATCCCGTAAACAAGATTTCTTTTGGACCCGACATGTTGAAAGAAATGGAGTAGCAGGTGACTCAGATAAAACAAAACCTAAAAGTCGCTCAGAACCGACAGAAAAGTTATGCCGACCAAAAGAGAACTCCAAGAGAGTTCAAGACGGGAGACCATGTATATCTCAGAGTTAGACCCAGGAAGAGTTCGCTGAAAATGGGAGCTTGTGCCAAGTTGGCACCTCGGTATTGTGGACCCTTTGAGGTTCTAGATAGAGTGGGACCTGTAGCTTATAGGCTAACACTTCCTCCAACAGTAAAAGCACATAATGTTTTCCATGTTTCATTATTGAAGAAATATGTACATGATGCTAATCATATAATCGACTGGTCTGTGATCCAAGTGGAACCGCAGGGAGAATTTCTACCAGAACCTCAGTGAATACTGGACAGAAAGGAAACCCCGCTCCAGAACCGAACCATTGCACAGGTCAAGGTGCAGTGGATACATTTGTTGTCCACGGGAAGCATCTCCAAAATTAGCTCCGACAACTTCAATTGTCTTGGCAGTCCATCTAGGTAGAAAAGAAATAGGTGAACTTTGGTTAACTTCAACAATTCAATTATAAGTCAGAGGATCTTCAATTGGTGGACCAATCAAAACTGAGGATGACAAAATAGTTGACTCAGAGGCTGGCAGTCTAGTCGAAAAAGGAAGAAAGTTTGATTTTCCATTCGATGGAATGAAAAATGGATCAGGAGCACCAGTGTCAGAGACAACATCAAGGGGTTCATATTGTAGCAATCCAAAGGAGGCATTCAACAAATTTATTTCAGAAGACTTCTCATCAAATCAAACATTGTGTCTAATAAGAATTTTCCATTTAACATGAACAAATAGTCGATAGAATTTCGACTCTTCATAGTATCTCATCATGATGCAAGAATTACTCTTTGCATCCAACTTATTTCTGCAATCATCAAGAATGTGAGCCCAAGCCACACATCCAAATACACGGAGGTGTTCGAGTGAAGGCTTCTTCCCATACCATTGTTTGACTGGAGTCATGGAAGGAACCAATAAAGTTGAGATGAAATTGAGTAGATAATTTTCATAGTATACCACTTTAGCCTAGAAGATATGAGGAATATATTTAGCCTACAAAATACATCTATCCATTTCAACTAATGTTCGATTCTTGTGTTCTGCAACACTGTTCTGCTAAGGTGTGAGGAACTAATCGTTGCAAGCCAATACTAGATCGAAGTACGTATTATCAAAAGGTTGATTTACATACTCACCACCATTATCTGATCTCAATCATTTGATGGGTCAACCACATTGCTTCTTAGCAAAGTCCCAAAACTCCTTGAACTTGTCAAATATAACTTTCTTATTCTTCAGAAAGTAAACCCATGTAAAGTAATAGAAATCATCAATGAAATTCAAAATGCACCTTGCACCTACCAGTGAAGGTAAATTTATGCAACATACATCACTGTAAACCAATTCAAGTAGGTTTTGTTCTCTCCATGATTTGCAAGAGTCAAATGCTTCCTAATGATGCTTCCCAAGTACACAACCCTTACAGACTCCTTCAGGGGGGATACACCTTTGGAAAACTAGGGACCATGTTTTGAGTAGCCAGTGCCTATAAAGTTCATAAATTTAGATGTCCAAGTCACTCATGCAAAATTTCTATTCACTCATCGGTGTGAGGAACAAGTGTTTTCGGTTCAGGTTCAGGTCGAGTCAAGTCATGGAACTAGTACAAATTTTTCGTTGGGTCGAGAATCCTATCAATGACAATATATTTACCTTTCTTCAAATCACAAACATAGAACCGATATGGAAAAATTTCCACAATCTTACCT
>JASDQU010281959.1:6646-19786 GCA_032191745.1 Picea mariana
CAACCCTGAAAATGGTGTCATCTCCAAGTGAAATCTTCATGTTGGTCTTAGGATCTCTGAGATCAATGAATTTCTCTCTCACACCCGTCATATGGATCGAATCTCCATTGTCTATATACCATATGTTGGATGGTGTCTCAACTTACGCACAAAAAATAATGAAGGCACAGTCCCCCTCAAATTGAGGAGTGAATTCCTCCTCATCTATTGTAGTTGTTGTACCACCCGGCCTCTTCTTCTGTATGTTGGGAAATTGTCCAACATAGTGTCCCATCCTCTTACAAGAAAAGCACTTCACTTTGCTTATATCTCTCTTCTTCCCACTACTACTTTGTTGTGGCTTGGCCCCTCTCTTGGGACCCTGTCCAGCACCCTGACCGGTCTTCTTCTTTCCTTTTGTATAAAGAGAAAGATCCTCCTCGCCCTATGCAACATGTTGTTGGCCTATAGATCTAGAGATAAATCTCAGCTCTCCCTGTACAAAGTCATCCCAAAGTCTCTCCCAACTGGGCATAGCCTCCCTGGACACAATGCCTCACACAAAAGTCCCCCGAGGTTTGGAGAAGCCATTTAAGGTTGTCCTCACCAAAACCATGGGATCCACTATATCACCAACTATCGCCAACTCATCTCGAGTTTGAGTAAATCTCCCAAGGTATGAGGTAATAGACTCTGAATTGAGCATCTTAATGCTCCTAAGCTTCTCCTAAAGAACCATCTTTCGGTTCTGATTAGGCCTCTGGTAGATTTTTCATAATGAGTCCCACATCTTAAAAGAAAACTCGTTAACAGACAAATGAGGTATGACATGGTCTCTCACCACATCACAGATAGTCCTTTTTTCCTTGGTGTTCCTCTTCCTAAATTTTGCCACCAACAAGGGAGAAGAAACGGGAGGAATAACCATTGGAGTAGAGGTCAACCTGTCTCAAACGACCTCACTATGACCCAAAACTCGGGAGGAAAACCAGCTCCCAATCATTCGAAAGCATCTTTTGCTCCCCGAAGAAGCCTTATAAACATCCATACATGAGAAATTGCCCAAGATAGATTACAACATAGTAGAAGATTTGAATAAGTTGAAGGCAAACATATCGTTCATGGACATGTGTAGAATCCCTCAACAAAAGGACTTCCTGCTACAAGATTTGAATCATTAGAAAATCCTACAACAAGCACTAACCAAGGAAGAAATCTAACTCCCACAGATTTAGGGAATAAACCAACTGTGAACGCCTACTCTGAAGATAAAAAGGGAAAACCTTTTGTTCCACCGTTCCTCTTAACGTTTGAAGTCTTCAACAAACACCTCCATAATTGTTTGGTAGACTTAGGAGCATCTTCTAATGTTATGCCATTGTCTATTTGCAAAAAATTAAACGCAATCCTTCTCAAAAGTGATAAACATGTGATACAACTATACAGAACCCAGGTCAAGGTCATGGGAGAACTCAAAGATGTGATGATCAGAATAGCGACGCACCCTAAATTCGTGCAAGTAATTGACATCATTGTAGTAAATATCCCAGAAGCTTATGGATTGCTATTGAGTAGAGATTGGTCTGATAAGTTAAACAGATACTTTAGTACAAACTGGGCTCACCTTTGGATACCATTAAAAGGGCACAAAAACATGATTAGGATCGATAGGGAAAGATATATAAAGCACATTGTCACTGACTTAGAAACCCTAAATGAACCCTCATTGTCAGATTTCCATGTGTTGGGAAATTATTCTTGTGATTCCGACTTCGGGAACTTCTCCCCTCTCTCATCTGATGTTCCCCTTACCAAAAACTCTGAAATTGTTTTTCAAGAGGAATTGTCGATGACGACGGAGGAAAACCTTTTATGTCAAGAACATGTGTTAGAAATCACAGAACAAACAGGAGTAAAAGAGGAAAGTTACAAGAAAGAGGGAGTTGGTAGGTTCTGCCCACAAATATGGACCTTATATTTTGACAGATCTAAATCGCAAGAAGGGTCGGGAGYAGGGTGTATGCTCATTAATCCAAAGGGTAAACGACATTTCTTGTCCTATAGACTAGAATTCGAATGCACAAATAACACCGCGGAGTATGAAGCTCTAGTACAAGGGATAAAGAAATCCATAGACTTGAACGTCAAAGAATTGAAGGTTTTTGGAGATTCTGAAATCATCGTCGGACAAGTAAGGAATACTATACATTGAAACTCTCCGAACCTAAAGAATTACCAACATGAAGTGCATAGGTTAACAAAGCATTTTGAAGCTTTCAATATTACAGCGATCCCCAAAGCAAAAAACATTCTTGTTGACTCTCTGGCCACCGTTGCTTCAAGGCTATCACCTCTAGAAGATTATGAAGCCTCGCGGTTCACTGTGGAATTTCTCTACAAACCATCGATGCCCAACAATATTTCTAATTGGAAGGTCTTTGAAGGAGATGAACAGATCATAAACTTTTTGACTAACCAAGATAGTTTCAAAGCCTTGGCTATTGACGATGAAGTATTCTAGGAATCATCAATGGAAACCGACCCTCATACAGATCAACCAACCAACAAATCAAAGCCTCACATGATACCGAAAGGAATAGCCAATTTAGAAAACCTTTTTGACCTAAAGGAAATATTTAAGGGGTCAAAAAATGTGAAGACCGGTAGTTCATGTCCCATGCATGAAACTATTAATCTTGGAACCCTATAAAACCCAAAAAAAATAAACCTCAACAAGACAATATCTAAAGAGGGAAGGAAGGCCTATATCAAACTTTTCAAACAGTATCAAGATGTCTTTGCGTGGTCCTACCGAGATCTGAAAACTTATGATACTCGTATCATTCAACACACTATCCCTTTAAAGCCTGAAGTAAAACCCTTCCAACAAAAGCTCTGGAAGTACCACCCATCCCTGGAGCCTCTCATGTGTCAAGAGTTAAAGAAACTATTAGGTGCCAAAATTATCTTCTAGGTTAGACACTCTGCATGGGTAGCAAATTTGGTTCCTGTAAGGAAAAATTCTGGGGAGATCTGCCTATGCATAGATTTCAGAAATCTCAATAAAGCTTCAGAAAAAGACAACTACCCAGTCCCACCAATGGAGCAGCTCCTACAGACCTTGTCTGGATCTGATATTTTCTCCTTACTGGGCAGTTTCTCATGTTAGAACCAAGTTCTAGTCTCAGAAGAAGACCGCTTGAAAACTACCTTCCGAAATAACTGGGGAACCTTCGCTTATAAATGCATGCCTTTTGGGTTAATCAATGCAGGAGCGACCTTCCAGAGGGCCATGGACGTATCATTTTGAGGACTAATCAACAAGTGTGTAGTAGTCTACTTGGACGACGTGACTATGTATTCAAAGAACAGAGAATATCACATCCAACATTTAACCCGTATTTTCGAAAGGTGTAGGAAATACGGCATATCCTTAAACCCTAAGAAAACTATTTTCGGTGTCGAGGAAGGTAATTTTTTAGGCCACATTATATCTCAAGCAGACATTCGCATAGATCCAGAAAGGATTAAGTCTATATCTCAGCTTCCATTACCCCACAACAAAAAGGCTACGCAATAGTTCTTCAAGAAAATCAATTTTGTGAGGAAATTCACCCCCGATTTCGCGGAAAGTATCAAACCCTTACAAAAAATGATTCATAAAGATGTTGAATTTAAGTGGGATGATGAATGGAAGAAGACCTTCAGCAATATTAAGACTGCAATATCTCAAGCCCCAGTGTTTCGAAGTCTCGATTTCAACAAAGATTTCTTCCTCTATACCTTCGCCTCTGACCAATCGTTAGACGCAGTATTAACTCAGAAGGATGATGACAACAATGAGGCCCCGGTGTCATTCATGAGCCCTAATCTCGATGGGGCCGAACTAAATTACCCTGCTATAGATAAGCAAGCCTATGCGGTATACAAGGAAGTAAAACACTTCAGATCTTACATCCTCAAAAACCACACTAAAGTAATCGTGCCTCAACTCATAGTCTAAGAGGGAACTGGATGTCAGTAATCCAAGAATTTGATCTAGATATAAAACCTGCTAAATTAGTTAAAGGACAAGGGTTATGCAACCTGGCAGTCGAAGCTCAGGACCAAGTAAATGAACACCCTGGAAGGGAGAATGAAATGGCATTATGGTGTGGTGAAGCTTCATACATTTCCCCAGGGAAACAGTCTTGGTATGATAAATTGACTTATCTCCTGCATCATGCGACATGCCCAGAAAACCTAAACCCTAGGGAAAGGAGAGCTCTCAGGTTAAAATCCRCACAATATCRCCTCATAAATTCRGTACTCTTCCGGGTTAATTATGATGGGATACTTTTAAGATGTCTCRAAYGTGAAGATGTAGACAAAGTTCTGAAGGAGCTCCATGATGGCCCTGCTGGTGGACATTTTGCAGGAAACACCACCGCTCATAAGATACTRAGAGMTGGCTATTATTGGCCCACTTTGTTCAATGACACTCACACATATGCTAGAAACTGTAAAACTTGTCAAATAAGCGCTGGGAGGGAGAAGAGAGCAGTTGTCCCACTCCAACCGGTGGTCGTTTCTAGGCCTTTTGAACAATGGGGGTTGGATATCATAGGAGAAATTACACCAAGTTCTTCAAAACAGCATAAGTACATACTTACCGCCACCGATTATTTCACAAAATGGGCAGAGGCCATCCCTCTGACTCATGTAAACGAGAAGGTAGTAATCCAATTCATAGAACAACAACTGATCAAAAGGTTCAGTGTCCCTTCTGTGCTTGTTTTTTATAATACAGCTTACTTTTCTTCCACCCTATTAACGGAGTTTTCTCTAGACAAAGGGATCATAATTAGATACTCTGCAAATTATTATCCACAGGGAAATGGAGTGGCAGAATCAACTAATAAGAACCTAGTGAGGATATTGAAGAAAATGGTTGCACACAACCAGAGGAATTGGCATAATCTACTCCATAACGCTTTATGGGCAGATAGAGTTACACCCAAGGAAGCTATAGGTAATTCCCCATACTTTTTAGCATACGAACAGGAAGCCATTCTCTCAAATAGGTTATATCTTCCATATCTTCAACTCGCTCAGGAGTCCAGAGGTCAGCCCTCATCAATCTTACAACAAAGAATTGACACCATGCTCATGTTAGAAGAAGAAAGAGAGAAAGCTAAATCAAAGTTCATAGCCCACCAGCAGATATTTAAAAGGTGGTTTGATAAGAATAAGGATAAAGAGAAGAATTTTGAAGTAGGAGACTTAGTCCTAAAGTGGGACAGAGCAAATGAGCCTAAAGGAAAACATTCTAAGTTTCAGAATCTATGGCTCGAACCTTTCCAGGTGGCCGAGAAGATTGGGTTAGGCACGTATCAACTACAGAATCTGAGGGCGGAACCTGACGCTCTCTCAGTGAATGGCCAAGCCCTAAAACAATATTTTCATTAAAATATATATATATATATATATCTTCTGTGTTTATTTTAGATGCGTCGATGTATATTTTGCATTTATATATTTTTTATCTTATCTTTTGCGATTGTGCTTCTGAGCTTTTGAAATATTGTGTTTAGCAAGACAATGGTTGACCTCAAATCATGTGACATAGCGAACTATGTTCCTAAATCATCGCTCACATACAAACACAAGAAATGTTGAGAAACCTGCGGTTATTTCAAGGGATTCTCCATCTAGCCTGCGCAAATGAACAACTTTGGAGAAATGCAGAAGTGTCTACTTAGTGGTCTGGTAAAACATTAAGGGAAAGACGGTAAGCTGGAAAGGACTACATGCACCTCAGAGATAGAGCTAGTGAGTTTCACCTTAACCATCTAATTTTCGCAAATAACAGACGTCTTCCTCTCCCGCTCCCTCAAGGCATTATGTCGAAATAAAAGTCAACTATATCAAATGAGTGCAGAGTAGGAGAGGGTATGAAAATATCTTTGTCAGGGATATGGACGCTCGCTGGAAACGGAGCAAGGTCTGTGACGTCGGGGTGACTCCGTCGGCACTATGGACGCTCGTTGGCAGTGGATCAACACCGTAGAAAATGAATAAGGGTAACTAAAAGGCCTGGTGCTAGTGAATTATCTACTAGACTCTTTTCAAAAGGGGGCGTGATTCAAGGTTACAGAAAAAGAAGGTGGAACAAAGGTTAAAAAACCTCACAGGCAGGCTCGGATGCATCAACCGGGGAAATTCCAAATGCAAGGGTAAAAGAAGATCTGATGAAAACCAGTTAAGTTCGTAATCAACTTTTACATCAGCCGAGCCCGAGGAAGGAACTGAGTTTCTACTTTCTCCCAGTAAGTCTCCATTTGTTGAGCACTCAACACACCCTAAAAATCCTATGTCATTTTTTCACTTTTTGGGTACGACTTGATCTTTGCACTGTTTGAATTCAATTTCCTTCTGAGAAATGCTTTGTCTTTGCTTGTTCTCTTGACTCTCATTAGCTATTCAGGTTTGTGTAAATTTATGAAAACCCATGAATTAAAAGGGCTTAACACTTAAATAGGGAATCAACAACCTAAAGACTTCACCCGACGCGCTAAAGACTTGGCATCGGAAGGAATTAAGAGGTAAAAGAGAATCACTTGAAAAACCTCAATCGTCGAGCATTGATCTTCACCAGTATTGGTGAAAGGAATTTTTGTCTCACGAAAAGTATCACATATGGACATAATCGATAGTCGATCCCCTTCAAAATCTATAAAAGGCAAAGGGAGTAAATGTTAAAGAAGAAAGACACTATCGTCGATAGCCGATACTTGACGCGCTTGTAGAAATTGGGGAAGAACGAATCGCGACGAACATTCTGACCACGCTAAAGAGTTTTCCCCGATCACTGATTCCCGAAGTGTTTCGGCATCGAGAGTTTTTCGAGGAATTTAATCCGAAGAAAAATACGTGATAGGTTTATCCCCAATCGCTGACCCTCAATACATTTTCGGCATTGGAGAGCCCAGGTTTATTTTAGAATGCACAACTTGAAGAAAGTCTCGACTTCGACTAATACATGTGAATTAAGTCACCAGTCTTCAGTGCCCCGTGTCTTTCCTAGATTGGACAAACGTACGGCCTAGTTTTACCCTGAGTCATTCTTGGTTCCCTAAGTCCAAGTCACACCTCCAAGTCAGATTTTCCATGTCAACATTGTATGATGAAATCGATCGGCGTCAGAGGTTTTTCGCAGAAGGATATCAACGAAAACGTCCATAACACATCGTCAATCCCCAATCCACCCACTGAGAAAGCGACACGATGGGAAATTTTAACGCTAGATGAGATTAGATTTTGATCTTTTAAGGGGTTAATTAATACCAAATCTCGCATTAGTTTCTCCACCATAAAACACATCACCCTGTTTTATCCCTGCATAGAACTCCTGAAGTGGCTCATTGACCACACGGACACACAAAAATGTTTGATTAATGACAACAATGGCGAGTGTGTCGAAGTGTTCCTTCTGGTGGAGGTCCATAAATATTACAAACTTCGAGACCCCGAGGAGCGGTTGAATACAGATTTTGTTGTGAAATTATATGAGTGCCATGACATAAGCCTGTTGATGGCCTCATGGTGGAGAGAAGATAATAAATACACCAATCGGAGCATCAGCTGGTACCAGACGGCCAACTTAAGGGAGACGTACATCTACCTTATGGCTCTAATATGTCGATTGTATGGGGAAAAGGATTGCTCCAAATTTTCAGAGGCACGGATGCCTCTAGCTTACACAGTGGAAATTTTCGAGAGTGGTTTCAACTGGGGAGCCATCATTTCCAAACAGCTAAGCATCTGCATACAACAAGCTCAGACGCCAAAGGAAGGAGAGACACCAGCCTTCTACATGGCTTCATACTTAATGGATGGCATGTGTGCTAGAAACATCTTTGTTGGCATGAACCTAAAATGGCACGTCGCAGAACTCTCGGTCCACATATATTTTAGCGTTCTATGAGAGAATAGGTACAAGAAATCCCACTCCCTCATTTGCGATGAATTCATCACACGTATTTATTTCATTCTTTTCAAGAGAGAATGCCTGAGACTATCGGTCRYGGCCAAAAAGATGATATCAAAGGTAGGCCACTGGTACCTAGACGATCRAGACACATACATYAGGGTATTTGGGGCCACTGGAGCACCACATCTTCTACCAGYGCATGTCCCTGACCGGCTTGCAGTGGRGGAGATATGCTACCAGACCATCCTGCAAGGCTACAAYGCCACCCTGATCAAGGATAAAAAATGGGCATTTATACCCTATGGTTTCCATGTAGGCTTCTACCTGGTGAAGGACACCGCTCAAGCCAAGCAAGAGGGGCTGAGCCAATTGGAGTTCATATTCCAAACCGGCCGATTCCGCAAGCACGACCCTAAGGGTCTGGTCTTGAAACATGCCTCGCAAGTATCGTCCTGCTGGCCATACGCCCATGACAAATTCGAAGATGAGGTATTCACAGAAAACTCCCAAGACTGAGATGAGGTAGTGGCAAGGATGGTTGACTCAAAAATGACCAGGTTCAAAGCCATGACCCTGGATGAACAGATGACAATATTAGAGAAAACGACTCAAGGGGCCCTCAGGGTCAGGGAAGAAATGATAGTGGCCGAAGCAGTAGAAGTCCCCCTAGTAACCCCGATGTAAGATAGAGGTTTCCCTATGACTCAAGATGTGAGGGATATAGGTTTTCTCATGATAGAACAGGTGCAGCGGATAATTGTTCAGCTGCAAGACGACCCGGGCCTCACAGGAATGAGAGGGTCCCATGTAGATAACCCAGATGGAAGCCAGACGGGCCCAAGTGGCCCTGAATTCATAGACATTGATGAAATTACTAGGTTAGATGACCCTGAATTCACAATGCCACCGGTCAGATCATCGATAGGTGCTTCGACTTAGCCAGATATAGTCAGAACATCAGGGAGAGAAAGTGCACCAAACCCCCTAAGAGAATTGATAAAAATCTATGATGATGATGAGAGCCCGGAGGATTCCCTTGTGACCCCTGTACATATCGAAGAGGAAAAGGAGGCAGAGAATACATCTTCCTCAGTTCCCGATTCTCAAATTCATGGGCTTCCACAGAACTAACAAGAAGTCGAGAGTGTCTTAGACACCGAATTGCCCAATGCACCGGAGACCCAAGCGGACAGTCCGAAGGACGAGCTAGGGTCAGGTGAACAAAAGGAAGAAGATCCACAGCAGGAAATTGGCATCTCAACGGCCGAGGATCAATTAAGTACCAAGCCTACCCTCGATGCCTCAATTTCAATCGGTACTCAACTCTCCGATAAGTGACAAATAGAAGTCAKACCTTCAGAACACAGGGAGGAAGTTCAAGAACCCAGTCTTGAACAAGTATATACCATCGGGAGTCTGGGGAATACACTCACCTGGGGAGATCAACAAATCCCCGAACCCGTGGATGAAGTAGCCGACATACATGCCATCTCTTRTGACCGAAAAAGGAAAGCTATCGTCCAGAGGACCACCAAGAAGAGGAGGATCACTTTAGATCGCTCCATCCTCATCACTACGAAGGAAAATATGATCAATGCATAGCATGGTAAGACGTCTGAACTTATTGGTGCAGGGATGKAAATCACAGATGCCACCCTAGACAGAGATAAAAGAGATGAAGAGGAGTTGGTTGYTGCCCTGAAGGAATTGGAACATTTGCGCCACTTGGCGAAATACTATCAGGACACCACACAGGCCGCGGTGTTCCTAAGGAGAGAAATCCAAGAGGCCTACAACAAATTTACAGATGAGCGGCACCTATTCACCACAAGAATAGTCGAGCTTCGGGAAGACACCCTCATGGCACTTGCAACGTGCAAAGATATGGAGAGGTGGTACGAGAAAGAAGAACAAGTCGTGGAAAGGGTTGACTACATCAGTGTTGTCCAACAAGGCCAAGATACAGAAGAGCACGACATTCGGCTGTTAAAAGAGAGCAGCCTTGATTGCATAAAAAAATCAGCCGAGTATTGGGAAAAAATGGCTCGAGAACCTCATCGGGAAATCCAAGAAAAATGGGCCAAGTGCGAGAAAAGTTGGATCAAGATCAACCAAGTAATGAAAGACATCATCCTCCCTGAGTTTGGCACACCCAACGACTTTGTCGACTTGCACGACATAGTCAAGACTCATGCCGAACAAGACTCATCATGGGTCAAGGAAATAGCTAAGGTGATAGATATGGATCCAGGACAGGTGTGACAGTTCATAGAGCACCCAATCAAATCTCAGGCTATGTTGCAATAGTTAAGTGCCAGAATAGTCAAGTATCAGGAACAAGCAGTAGAGATAAGAGAGATTCACTCGGCCCCAATGGAACAACATAGATTCTCGTATGCCATCACATGCGAGGATCTCTTCATCAACTGGTCAGAGTACTAGAAGAGTCACCCACTTAAGTGAGATCCTGAGATGACTCTTAGAAAGATTGATAGAAGAAAGTGCCATGTGGCGAGTTTTGTTTTACTTAGTTTCACTTTAATAGTTATTTTTAGTTAATAGTATGTTATAAATAGGAGGATCGGCCTATTAGAAAGGGTCGATGGTTGTTGCAAATACCCTCATTTTTTGGTTTTGTTAAGAACTATTTTGGAGCTGCCTTTAATTGAGAAGTCCTTTTTGGGACCAGAGACAAGTTTGTGTTTTTCATCAAATGCGTGTATCATTGGATGTGGAGAAGAATTATTTATTATCTCATCTCATGAATGGATGTTGTAATGAGTAAGAGCTATAAATCTATTGATAAGTTATCTGATTCAATGTTTTATAGTTCTTGTCTTTAATGATGAAAATAAATCGTTTTGTTATTATGTGATTGATGATTATAGTTGAGTGAATTATTTTACCTGCCATCGTTTATCGCATGCATGTTTTCTTCTGATAAATTGTATCTCAGACAGTAATTGGAATACTCGCATGTTTAACGTATTAGTATTAGGCCTATGGTAGACATTCATTGTCTTCATGCTAGAGTGAAAGGGTTATCCCAAGCTCAGCCTCTTCTCCAGTAGTTAAGTTTGTTTCCACTTTGTCACTTAGTTGGTTTATACCGTATTTATCTTATATCAGTCCCACCTAAGAGATAACACCAAAAGAGAACGTCCAAACTGAAGGAGAAAGCCTTCACAAGAAAACATAAAGCCCATCGATTATTTTGGTCGGATCGCAAGATCTGGAGAACCATTCCACTATTAAACGTTTCAGAGTCTAATTGGGCCTCGGTGGTGGGTTTGGTTCCTGTTGTTGAATTAAAGGGATTTAGGACCATGAAAATTTATGAGGTACTAAAGGCTTCCCAACAGGTCTGTCTTATGAAATATTCTTGGGCTCTATGTTTAAGGTTCTCAAGCAGTTCTTGTTGTTTTTTTAGGATAGCAAACAAGTCTGACTTTTCACCCCCTCAAATATGCCTTTAAACTAATGATTGGATTCTCTTTTAAGGTGCTCTTGCAAGTGTTTTAGTGACCAAAATTAGCACATGCATAAACCTTAAAACATACAATACCCTCTAGGATCTTAACAACTCCTATTGTTGATCAATAACTAAGCATACATGAAAATTAAACATATTATGTTTTTGGTCTACATGAGCCTGGAAAAAACCCCATGGGGAAAACTAGTTTAGAGAGATGTATATATATGGAGATCTTCAAGCAATAAATACAACAAGGAAATCAATACGAAGGAACCTGCAACAATTTTCTAGCTCCTCTCAAGATTAGCAAAAGGCTCCTTGAAAAAATGTGGCCCTAGAAGAGTGTGCCCCTCCTTCCTTGACTTTGCTTGAAGATGCATTGTGCCCTTGAGATATACTTGGTTGATTGAAGAACCCTTACACACCCTTTTCTCTTGATGCCCGCCCTCAATAACCCATAAACCAGATCCAAGTGCACCCCTCTCCAAAGTGTGTCTGCGAGTATGCACCCCTACTCCAAGGATGCGCCCTCCAACTAGCTAACACACAAATACTCCATGAAAGATGTGCCAAACTAGCTTGCGCCCTCCAAGAACAAGTGCACCCTAGTTCTCTCCTTCAAACCCTCTCTTCTCACTTCTCTTCTCATCACCCATCTCCCTCAAGTGATCAAGTGAACAATAGATCCTCTCTTTTCCCTCTGCGCCCCTTTAGCCATCCAAGGTCAAACCTAAAAGATTAGTGGCTAAGATTAACTCTTGCCAAGTCCAATAAATGGGTGAGATCTCATCTCATAAATCTCACTTGGAAACCCACTTTGCTCAAGTTTCCATAGTTTGCTTTATGTCCCTTAATTCACCCACATTGTGAATTAATAGTCACTTTATGAATTAAATGGCTAAGTMAAAATGAAATTAGATCATAAAGTAAAGKTACAATGGTCAAACWTTTYYCTCTTGTGTTTAGAGACTCACAAACACAAGGGGACCACTTCCCGAGGTACACAAAACTCAATACTTGTGAGAGGCACCATGACTTGTGAGAGGATGGACAGWCTGATATCTAGGAAAATCCAATGATTGGAGTGAGTTTTATGCCAAAGGGATTATTTGAACCTACAATAGGTTGTTGATTTTGCTTGATCTATTTTGATTAAAGTTGTATTCAAGGGGATCGAAGGAATAATTGTGTTAGATCTTAGAGAGCATAATCGACTAGAGGGAGCTTCCAACTTCACCCTTTGCAAATCCAAGTTAATGATGTTATTGGAGGAAATGGAACTCTGAAGTATAGTTGAAGGGAAGGCTATAGTTCCTACTAATCCCCAATGGTTGAATCTTTATGAAAAACAAAATTGCAAAGGAAAAGAGGATCATCTTGCATTTTGTGAATGATAGCCTAATTGCTCATATTGTGGGAAAATCAGTGAAGGAGATGTATGAAGCATTGACTTCTTTGTATTAGAGTATCAATATTTGCGAGAAGTTGCTTCATCACCTATACACACATGAGTAGAACATACATAATGGCTAGTTACCCAATTAAAATTATTGAGCTTAGAGACCAACTCTTTACGATTGATATGAACATCAATGAGGAGGATTAGTTAGCTCCTATTGCACTAAACAGTTTATCACCACCATGGGAAGATTTTGTGTAGCGTGGATGTGCTCAAGAACAACTATCAACTTGTGAGAAGTTTTAGGATGCATTT
>JASDQU010281962.1:0-14654 GCA_032191745.1 Picea mariana
CCCTTTCCCACCTTCCAGCCCCTAGTTTCTTGCCCACTCTGTGGATGCTCAGTCCCCCTTCACTCATTCATCGTGGTCGGTCTGCACCTAGCGGTGTTTATATTTTATTGATTATTCTGCATACATACAAGTACAACATCATGCTCTTGGCCCTCAAACACTTAGGCTTCCTGGACTAACAAACACATAAGCCTTCCGGCTTATACAAAACTTGGCTCACTAGCCTATAGAACACATTTACAATTCTTTGCATATATCATGATCTGTAATGGGGCTCGGCCTTGGGGACACTACATAAATCTTATGGGATTTTCACTGCAAAAACATTCTTGTTGTTTTTATTTTCCTAGAAGTGAGTTTCCTTTGAGTTCCCAATAGTGATATTCCTAGTTAGTTATGCCATACTGACCCTAATAAACAAATAAGATGCCCGAGGTATTGGGAGCAATAAAGGGGTACATTCCTTGGGTTGGGCAGGTCGAGAGAAATATAGGTGGAGGAAATTCAGGATAATTGTAGGAGAATGCGAGTGGGTTGTTGGATTATCTGAAATGTGAGTGGACAATGAGAGACACCCTATTTTTTGGACTCCTAGCCCCATATCAGGGGTGAATTGCTATTGATATATGGAACAACAAGTCTATGGTTGGGTGGAACGTCCATCCCAAGCAACTGGTTGCACAACTATTCTAAAAGGATAAGTGTTTATCTTGTTCTGTGTTACATTATATTTTATTCTATTGTGTATTAACTCTGTATATGAGGATGATTTTGTATGTTTCTATATGAAGTTAATTAGCTACATTCATATTTTTTTCAGCATATTGTATCTGCATTTAAATTAATGATAACATAATGGTTAAATCTGTGTGTATTCCTATAGCTAGTAAGCTACAAAAATGTGAGAATGTGAGAAATCCACCAGTTTCAATGTGCTACCACTCAATTCATTAATTTAAGCTACAAGGAAATCTATGTGGATTTCCTGAGAATGTGAGAAATCCACCACTTTCAACATGCTACCACTCAATTCATTAACTTGGTTCTTTGATTGGGATAATTTGTTTTCTACGCCTCTTCACTTTCTTCAAGCATGATGTGTGATTTGTTTGGAGGTTTGGCAAGAGTATAAATTTTTGAAAAACCATTTTCCATGTGAGAAAATGATACTACTTTTTTTTTCTCTTTATCACAAATTTTGAATCACCAAAAACAAATCTTGCAATGAAAATTTATGCCCATTGTAAGTTACACACCTTTAAAATGTTGATTTGTAGACTGTCTTGCTAGCCGACCTTTCTCCTGACGTATCTTTGAAATTTAGGCTTCTTTGAGTTTGAAATTTCATCCCTTTTGAGTCTAAAATTTCATCTTGTAGTATTATGATATGCATTAGCTACAATTCCATAGGTTTGACCAAAACTTTATGTCCCAAGTGAAAGTTACAATAATTTTCCCAAAATTTGCTAATTCTTATCCTTTTCCATAGAGAAAAATTGTATGGAATACCAAATGTACAATTTTTCTCATATGATCATGAAAATTGGACTTGAAACAATATGGTCTGTCCTATTTCCAATGAAACTAGTGGTAATCAAATTGAATCTTTATAGAATCATATATGATTGTTTTACTCGGAACACATGTTTGTGACTAGTTGTAGGACTAGTCAAAAACCCAACATCCGTAGCCAATAACTTGAAAATGATTGAGAATAAAAATATAAATTTTCACCACATGGCATTTCATCTTTCTCCCCAAGGTACTAAAAGAATAGCTATATTATATGTCCCATAAAAAAGTTATGAATGTTTTACGAAGAACACCTATTTGAGACTGATTTTAGGACCAGTTAAAAACCCTAATTTCTATAGGATATAAATCCGAAATTATAGCAAACCAAACCTAAAACATTTACCACTTATACTTCACTATGTCTCCTTAGGATCCCAAAATTTTTGTTGTCTGAAGCTTTCTAGAAAAAATGTTATAGCAAAATTTCCAAGGTGAGTTGTTTGAAGGAGAAAAACCCTAGGATTGTATGCTTTGAAATCAAATGTTATGCACCAAACACCCAAAATGGCATAAAAATGGAGAGAGAAATCCATGCCTTGAGAATGAGAGAGAACTCCATGCCTTGAGAATGAGAGAGAAAAATCAATGTGAAGCCTCTTCAAGGGAGAAACCTCATTTTAAAATATAACAAATGTACAAGATGAGATGATTTCTAAAACTATATCTCCTTGGTATATGTGGGAGACAAAGGGTACAGTTACAATTAAAGGGTCTAGCTGGCCACATTAATATAACAATAGAAATATAATAACTCAATATATAGTGATTAACAATCAATGCCAAAGGAAGTCTAACTAATTGTGTTGATTATACTAGAGTCAACTTGGACACATATGTTGACAACCAAGACATAAGACTTGTTAGATTGAACAGACAATTTTGATTGAAGGATTGGAAGGGAGCCTAGTAAGAAATGATGTGTTAGATTGGATAGGTGTCAGTGAAGAGGAATGTCGATGTGTCATTCATGACTATAATATTATCAGTTGTACAATTGGTGTTGATTAGCAAAGGGGATTCAACCCATTGAGTAATTAAAGGAACACAAAAGAGGGAAGGTGAATGGTTGTAACAAACTCTTGGAGATGACCCATAAGAGTGCAAACAAAAATATGATGTTAAGGTTGGCCAATGAGAGTAGAGGAAAATTATTCTAATTTGGAGATTAATTAATATATTGGTAAAATGATTAATGGATTACTACTAATGAAGATAATTGTTGGAGAGGAGAGACAGGGCATTTCCTTGAGGGAAGAAAAAACATGATTTTTATTACCATGAGTGCCAAGGATTGTCAATGAAACCCTATGGATGTGGAAACCCACTAGAGATTGTGAAGATTTATAATTATAAAAATTTGTTGGTTGGAAAACGATTACATTTATCATGAATTAGATTTTCTTCCCCAAGAGGGCTCTCCTTAAAAACATTGTTGTATTGTGTGTGATATTTTGTATATGACCATTTGTTTCTTTATTTGTTTGATGCTTAATAAGGAGAGAAATATAGTCCATAATATTCACAAAACATAGTAGTTTTGTTTAAAGAAATTTGTGGTGTAGATACATTCATTGATTCTGACTTGCCTATTGGAAAATGGATCAAGCTAACACCATCACATTGAATAAACCTCATCACAATAAGAAATTGGGGTATTAAAATATAACAAATAGGAATATAAAGTGTTCTACATCTCATATTTTCATATTTAAGAGTAATACACTATGTACAAGTGTTAGGAATATGAAGAGATAGAGATACATAATATGTTGATTCATTATCATTATAGTCTCTTGCAAGTAACAATTTGTTGAGTTTCCTTCCATGTAAAGGTTTGTAAGGATTTGTGACAAAGTGCAAAGGTAATGTGGGAAAAATTTAAATAACAAAATTAGGTTGTAGTGTTGGATAAATGCAATTGGGATATGATCATGTACAATACATAGTGTTATGTTTCTACTCTAATGCATGATTGGAATTGTACAATTATACTTCTAAACAAAAATCATGGATTGAACCCTTACCAATGTGACTCCTCTAATCATGGACTTAGTTGATATAGGACTCATTTATCAATTAGTGTCATTAAAAAAAAATGGTGGTTGACCTTCACCTCAAGGGATACTTGTATACCTTATAAGAGTTCTACTTCTTAGATCCATGTGAAGACACTAGAAATGTATTCAAATTTTAAACAATCATAGAACAATATACACTAACAAACTTATTTGTCTCCTTTTGAAGCAACATAAGACTAGGTTGGGGAACTATGAACTAGGATTGAAAAGTTTATTTTGTACAAAATGATATGAACCATGGAAAATTATATCATATTAGTGATTACCTTTCCATTGAAGGATTAAAAATAGGAAGTCCCACTACAACCTACCATAAACGTTTTTCATATTGAGTTGTAGGAACATGGTTGCCAATTTTTGGCTTTGTTGGTACAAATAACCTCTCCAATAATTATGATGATGTCCATTATCTTCCTTCCCGAGACAAGGTTTGTTTAATGAAAAAATACCAAAAGAGATATAAAATGGGAGATCTTGAAAGACAAGTACTTAGCATCCTTGTAGTTGACATTGCAAAGTGAAATTGGGCACAAATTCCAAATTTAATCCCATTCCACATTCTTATAGGTTTTAGTGGCATGAAGGTGTTAAGTTATTCTAAGTAGATATCTATCCCAAAGGGTTATACCAACCAATTGTTGGGCATTTGGCTAGTTTTGTGTCAACATGTGCTTAGTTCAAATTGTTGGCAAATTATTGTCATTGATGTCAAAGGTAGACATGATTGTGACAATCATGAATGAAATTGGTGTCAAAGGCAAGGGGAGACTGTGAATAACTCTATGTGTCATTGTCATTCTACAAGAGCACTGGGTATTTACCCTGAACGACATAACCATAAAAATGAGATGAATGTGTGTGAAATAGCAGGTTTGAAGAAAAATGGCAATTGGAAGCTGGATGAGATGACCCTTCAAATAGAGGATGATATCGAGGAGAGAAAAAAACTAGCAATATTAATCCAAGGGTGGTGAGGAATCCCAGGCATACGCCAATTGATTTTTGGGAAGTGTTCTGTAAGGATGCCCAATGGCCAATATAACTTGACAGAGACAAAAGATGAATCCCACATTTATAAGGAAGGTTGATTTTGAAGAGCTTATATTGCAAAAGAACTATTATGTAATTTGAATAAGAACGAGTGAGCCATGGAACCCTACGTGAGGATTTAACTTTTAGTTGTGGAGCCCACAATATCTAATACCAGATACTAGAGTACCGAAACATTTGCTGAAAAAACATTGCAAAAATTTCTGGGGGCCAGGGTGTAAGTTTTTAACCTGTGAAGTAAAGCAATGCATACATATTCTAATCAAAACATAAATTAATCAATGGCTCACACATACAGTACACAAAGATTTACGCTGGAAACCATTAACCAAGAGAAAACTAACCTTCCTTGGTGTCGCACCTCTCAACTCTTCATTGTATTAATTTCACCATTCACAATACAATATATACACAATACTTAGGTATTCCAAAACTACCCAAACTCTAATCCCTTAATTCGGGATTAATTTAGAAAACCACTAAAAATATAAAAAATGATAAAATAGAAAAAACCACCCAAAAAAAATCGTCATACACATTCGCTAAATCTGACGCAACCCCCCACACACATGCAAATAATATAACACCTACCCAACACTGGGGGCCAATACTCAGTGGGTCGATACCTAATAGGCCAACTTAGATGCCACATCAAAAACCATGTCAGAACCATGGAGAGGCCACGTCATCTGCAATGTAAGAAACCAAGAAAATATGAAGAGCCACACAAAAGCCACCTCATATGCCATGTCACCATGGTGGTCAGAACATAGAGAAACATGGTTCCAATACAAGATATTGGGAGATTGAAGTAGAGTGCATGGATTTAAAGTTTCAGAGGTTCGAGGGGTTGATACCCTGATGCCCCATTGATCTGATGTTGGAGTATCATATACCAAAAGAATGAAGTGTGTGCACAGTGCCAAAATTTTGGGGGCCCAATACCTAGTAGACTAGCTCAGATGTCACATCAACAATCATATTAGTGCCATGTCAGAACCACATATGAAACCGGGATAATTCCACATGTCAAGTGTTGAGTTAGCATGGCATACGAACAAGAGCAAGAGGAAGTAATGACATCATGACCGCGGAAATTCCACATCAACACCATGATAGATGTCATTTCATTCATTACACATGGAAAGGAATCCACGTAGAAGACCACGTCAACAATATTGCATATTGAATACCAAAAGAATGGAGGAGCATGGTTGTGTTGAATGTCTGGGGGCCCAAGGACCCAATATCCCGGTGCCTTGATAGTGGGGTCCATGATGTCGACATATTGGATATTGAGAATTATGTGAAGGTGTGAGATTTGAGGGTCTGGTAGGTCTGGGGATCGATATCTAGTGGTCCCAATATCCAAGGAACATGGAGCAAATTGATGGCTAAGATTGAATCATAGTACAAATCTGACGACTACTGAGCGTTGAGGGTGTATTGCATGTTTTTGATGGGAAAAGAACAAATCAACGACTGATGTTTAATCCTAGACTTGATCCAACGGTGCATGAGTGATAAAATTCTATGCTCTGTCTAGTGAGCAAAAAACATGTGAATTAGGAGGAATTTGGGACTAGTTTCGAAGGATTGTGCAACCAGATTTTATGAAAATAAAGGGAGACGACCTCATGATTCTTCTTGTATGTGAATGAGTTATTGGGGATAAGGTCTCTATTAATAAAAATTCCCAAAATCAATTTTTGGGGAGAGAAAGTGAATGGATAAGGAAGAGAAGTAGAGGCTCTAAAATGTTTGGGTCTTAGGAATAAAAGAAGGCGAAAAATAATTGTCTAAGGGTAGCTGAGAGGTGCAAGGTGTAAAGAATTTATAAAACAATTCATATTTTGAATTGGTGGAGAGTGATGTGACAACATAGATAGAGCAACATATTTGTATAGGTGAAGGCTTGAAGGAAAGAGACGATTTTCTATTGTTGACAGTTTGAGGAGATTGGTGTCTCCAGTAGGTTGGTGCCTAGATCTTACTGATTTGGTGCTCAGCTAAGGGGATTGGTGTCTCCTGCAGGTTGGCGATGAGCCTCATTATTTTCCATTTTAAAGGCTCATCTTTGGCACATTTTCCCAGCACAAAATTACTTAATGTTTTCTTTTGACCATATTTAATAGTTAGTCATGGGTATTTTGAATGTTTCTTAATGAATGTATTATTGAGGTGGATTTTTGTGTAAAATATACCTTTTTGCACTAATTTTTTTGTCAAAATACATGTATTCCATCAAACAGGTCGAACTGTAGGAGTCAAGGGCACCAACCTCCTAGAAACAAAGGATTTTGTCTCCTCGAATGAGCTGCCAGCCAAATATCAAGGGAAATTGTCTATACCTACCTTCAAGAGTTCTCCTTGTGCATTTATGACCACTTCGGATCAACAACAATTCGAAAATGAATATATAAATGGATGAGATAACTCATTTCCTCATTTTTCTCCTTGATTTAGGAAGGGAGGTCGAACTCTCTAGTTATATATAGGCCTCTAGTCTAGGAGAGGGATATAGAGAATTTTTGAGAAGTATTGTCTGGAGATTTTTCGAAGAATTATACTTAGAACTTAGATCTTTCCTGCTCTTGATGTATTACTGATATTTATGAAATAAAGATGGTTCTTCTTTCAATCTATTAAGGTTTCTTTTAGGCTCCTTGTGCTTCTTAGGTAGGGCCCATCCAAGAGGGCTCATGGACCCTGCTACTATTTTTGTAGTTTTCATGCATATTATTTAGAGCATATATAGTATTTCATTCTCTCTTAAAGTTTGATATTGTTTTGCATGATCACTTTCATTTTTTTTTAAATTATAACTAACTAGCCAGTTGCAACAACATCTTGTAGAAATGTTCAATAACCTTTTGGAGCACTCTTAGGTGCCTCCCAAGGCTAAGAACCTTAGATTCAATTCATTTATTTATAATCTATCTTTGTTCATGCATTTAAGGACTTACACTACCTTTTTGGACTCCATTTTTCTTCCTGTAGGGGTTTCTTGTAGAAGATGTACAGTTCTTGTAGAACTGCACAATTCCTGTAGAAATCTCATGTAGGTCTGTTTTAGCTTCAGATTTTGACTTAGCTTAATCTTATTTTCTTGAAAGAATAAAAAAACAATAAAAGGACATTTAGATTGATGTTGATCAAAGGATTAGCTTGGTTTATTCCTGCATTAGTGTAACTTTATTTCCAGTACAATTTTCTGTCATAGTTTAGAGATTTAGTTCAATTATAGTTTTCTGTCATAGTTCATATTGTATTCATATTTTTGCTACAATGTAACTTTCTTGATTCAATACTCTTTAATGTAGTTAGAATAAGTTATTTTCATGAAATATAGATTAGCTGTACTTTCAAATTGGTGTCTTTCCTTCAAGCAATTAATTTAAAGTTTTTTTTTGTCACGAGATTTTCCTGGACATTTTCATCCTTTGATTAGTCTCAAACCTTTGATACCGACAATTCCATACTGCACATACAGTGCATATCACCTCTTAAGTTTGTATGAACCCTAGATTGACAAGTAAAGTAGGAAACCAAGGGTACAATAAATCATTGTTGTTATTCTTGGGACCACCATGTTTTGGCACCATTGCCGAGGAGGTGTTGAAGTTTGCATGCTATTTTCTTTTTGTTTTCTTTTGTGTGACTTGGAGAAGTAAAAAGGATACCTTAGTCACAAGGCCAAATTCACTATGAAATTTATGTAGTGTAACAACCCAAGTGATTTCACTTCATGTGAGTATTGATAGCTCCTTGTCACACTCTCTTTTTACATTAAATATCATAAACAAATATTTTTTCATTTTCTTTTGATTTCATGAATGACTAGACCTAAAAATGGGTCCAATCAATCTAGATATTCATCCTGAAACACTATAAAATTTATTAGAAAGGGAATCTAGATAATTTGAAAATATTGCAGAAGAGAGTCAGTCCTCACCTCCTGTCATGACCGATGAAGAAGAAATATTTGAGTTCCCTATTCGAGAATCCGATGGAGAAGCCAAGATGAAAAATATTAATCCTTCTGCTTTACCTCATTTTCATGGGATTGTCTTTGAAGATCCTAACACTTTCGTGTTTGAGTTTGCAATTATATGCAGGACATATGATTATACCACTGATGAAAAAAATATCAAACTTTTTCCTTCTACCTTGAAGGATTCAACTCTAAGATGGTTTATGAGCTTGGACAACAATATTATCACAACTTGGGATAAAATGAAAAAAAACTTACATGAAAGATACAAAGACTATTATAGAGCAAGAGATAGAAGGGATGAGATTTTTAGAACGAGACAAGGACCCGATGAATCTCTAGAAGACTTTGAAGATAGATTTCAACTAAGCTACAAGAGAGCTCAAAATTGCACTCTGGACAAAGACTCACTTAGGCTTGTCTTACTCATAGGAGTTAGAGAATATCTGATGGAAACATTGAATCTCCTATCCAATGGAGATATCTACCAGTTAAACTACGATGATATCAAAATAATATTCAAGAACCACTCAAAGTCCTCCAGAAAGAAAGGTAGAAGCTATAGAGGTTTGGTATATCAATATTCTAACCCTATGACTCATATAACAAATGAATTAGGAGGATTAATAGAGGACATGAAGATTGATATTTTACACTCTTTATCCATGCAAATGGATACCTTGCAAATAAAAAATAAATAGGAGGAAGTAGAGAAGGAATTGGCTGTCTATTGTCTGAAATGCACTAAAAATCATTCTAGAAATGAGTTCCCTTTATACCTTATATATGTTTGTGTTATTTGTGAAGAAGAAAATCCAACTAACAAATTTCCTTTGCTAGGATTGAAAACAACATTTCGAGGAGCAAAGGAGAATGTGGAACCACTATACTTCATTAATCAAAGAAGGCTTGGAGCACCATGACCATTTCAAATAGGTTTTAACTTCAATCCTACTCAAAATTTTAGTGCATATATGATCCAAGTGTATATTGGTGGCTACCCACCTATTCCACTGGCTCAAAGAACTATTTCCATTTTGACATTTGTTTTTACAGTTTGTTGAGTCCCAAACGTTCGAGGACATTTGAGGAAAATGTATATGCTAGGCTGAATGGAATATGACTCCTCAGATATACCTTTCCAATGATGTATTGAGCACCCCAAACGAAGATCATATGAAAAATTTACACCCTCGGGAAGTTGATGTATCAACTACCCCCATCGAGGCCTAGAAACCTTTTGGAATTTCATCTCCTGGGGCTAGGGTTTTGGATGTTTAGGGTTTTCTCATTTATGCTTTATGTTAAAAAGGCCCCGGGAGCCTCATTTTTATTGACCTTCTTGTGAATGAGTGTAGCCGTCACATCTCTTCTCCGAGATAAGCTGCCACGATTCGAACAAGTTTGTTTCACTATGCATTTTTACAGTTTCAACAAGTTCTCTTTATTAATATAAGTCAAGTATTACTGTATCTCTGTGTGTTTCTTTGATATAAATCTATATTTCATTTAATTCCATTTATAAATCCATATCAATGGTATCAGAGTGGTCTACTCTTTATTTGTTTCTTTGTGTCTGTCCCTAATGAGGTTAGGGTACAAGGAGTTGGGATTCAAAGTAGTTGAGCCCTTGAAAGACCATCCTCGTCGATCATGAATGCCTCCAATGGTGGAAGAAAAGAGATATGATAGAGAAGGAGATCCTTTTAAACTGTTTCTCAAGGAATCTTTCACACGACAGAGGAACGAGATGATGGATAACTTTACACAGATCCTTCGACGAATGCTAATAGGCGATGCATCTTCATCAAGAGAAAACTTTGGAGACACCACCCACTTCAAGGTATAAGTCAATTTCGATATTCCCTTATTTGAAGGCCAGATAGATGCAGATGCTATAGATAAATGGTTGAATCTGCTAGAAAGGTATTTTTCGGTCCATAATTTTTCCAATAGAGAAAGGATTACCTTTGCACTCCTTAAGGTTTTCCCCCATGTTAAGGATTGGTGGGAGACTTTCTATGAGCAAAAGGACACTGAGGAATCTATAATATTTTCGATTTCATTCATTTTAGATTCTTTCATGGATGTTATAAAGGAACAATACTACCCTGTTGGAAGCCACGATGACCAGTGTATGAAATGGACCACACTGCGACAGGAAAGGGACCAGACAGTACTAGAGTTCACAAATATCTTCCATACCTTCCACATCAATTTGGGTATCAAATAATATGAATGACATCTAATGCTCAAATACCATGACTTTCTGCATAGATACATCCAATCAGAAATGAAGTTTCTAGACATCTCATCATTGGGCATGGCTTATTGATACACTGCAAAAATTGAGCAAAAATTTAAACAGAAGAATTGGGAGTTTGGATCTTCAAATTCCCCATAGAAGAAGTAGGGAAAAGGTATCCCCAACCCACATAAAAAAGGATAGAGCAAGGATGGACCCCCTCAGGACAACCAATCCAAGCTGTAAACAAATAAGGGTAAAGAGAATATGAAGAAAGACACTGGGAAGTTGTGTGAATTCCATAAAATCCCCTGGCATAACATTGATGAATGTTGCTCGAGCATTTGTTGGTGGATGAGATGAAATCATCAGAGTTAGAGAAAGGTTTTGAATCTAAATCAGATCTAGACAAGGGGAAGTAGATCATTGATACAGAACCCAATGCCATTGTTCCTACCACCAAGTTCCATCCAATTTAACCAGAAGAACTAGAGGAAGGTGAATGATTTTTTCACTCGTAGATGTGGGTGAAGGGTAACCCACTGCATTTTATTGTTGATAGTAGAAGTAAAAAGAACTTGACATGAGTAGAGTTTGTTAAGTGGTTGAACCTACCGACGACACCACACCCACAACTCTACACCATTGGATGGCTCCACCAAGGAAAAGATCATCATGTTAGCCAACGGTGTCATATGCCCTATGTCATCAATCCCTTCAAGGATGAGGTATTATGTGATATTTCCCCCCTTGAAGTTTGTGATGTTATTTTAGGCCAACCATACTTGTGGAAATGACATGTTGTATATGAGTCTAGACCTCACAGAGTTATTATTACTTTGGGTAGACAATTGTACAAAATACTAGAGGTAGCTCTGCCTACCGCCATTTCTTTGATCTCTACTAAGCAATTCATGAAGGTCATTTCCCAGAACGTGAAATTTGTCTTCTTCACGATTCACTCTCAAAGTGAACAAAAGGTCACAACCACATCCATGGCCTCTACATAGGGCCTCTCCATGCAACATAATCAAGTGGACAAGATCATGGAATAATAAAAAGACATCTTCTCCTCACCCACCGGGGTACTGTTGCACTATCAAGTCAAGCATTCAAACGATCTAACCCCCGATGCATCTCTACCCAATGGGCCAGTCTATCACCTCTCTTTGATGAAAAATGAAGAAATCAAGCGACAGATCTAAGAGTTGCTTCAAAAAGGGCACATCCAACTTAACTCCTCACCCTGCAGGAACCCAATTGTACTCATGCATAAGAAATATGGGAGTTGGTGACTCTGTATTGATTATAGGGCCCTAAAAAAAATCACAGTCAAGAACTAATACCCAATTCCCTAGATTGATGACCTTCTTGACCAACTCAAGGGAGCCAAGTTTTTCAGTAAGATTGACCTGAAGTCTGGCTACCGCCAGGTCCCAATAGAATAGATTGATGTATGGAAGACTGCTTTCAAGTCTAAACAAGGTCTTTTCGAATGGCCAGTCATTCCCTTTAGTTTGAAAAATTCTCCAACAACTTTCATGAGATTGATGGACAATATATTGCGGAATTTCACCAATTATTTTGTGGTGGTGTATCTGGATGATATCCTCATCTTCAACAAGAATTAGGAAGAACACTTGCAACATATTCAACACGTCCTTCACACTCTACAACAACACAAGCTATATGCTAAATTGGAAAAATTCTCCTTCGACATGAACAGAGTCTAATACCTAGGATACATTGTTGATGAACATGGTGTGCATGTGGTCCAACAAAGATCCAAGTCATTTGTGATTGGCTTGCCCCGACCATACTAACCGAGCTTCTAAATTTCTTAGGACTTGTCAACTTCTATCTCAGGTTCATTTGGTGGAAAGGAAAAGTTTGTGTGGGGGAAGTCACAACAACAAGCATTCAATGATATGAAAAATCACTTGTGCTCAACTCCAGTATTCTCCTTACTCGATATGCAACAAAATTTTGAGATTGAAACCTATACCTCAGACTATGTCATGGGCGCAGTTCTCACTTAGCACATTCATCTAGTGGCATATCATAGTGAGACACTATCAGATGTCATTGTAAGTACCCCACCTGTGATAAATAAATGTATTCCATTTCAAAATCCTTCCAATAATGGAAGCACTACATTCTCAGAGAGGAGAAAATCATCCACACCGATCACAAGCCTCTGTAGTTCATGTAGACACAAGACAAATTGTAGAACGACTTCCATAAAAAGTGGTCCACATATTTACAACAGTTCCATCTCAACATCAAATATAATACGTGGAGCACCAATTGTGTCATTGAATTCCTTAGTCAATTTCCAGTTGTATCCTTACCCATAGTGTTCCACTCCTATGTCCAGGATGCATTCGAGTTTCCCCAACTCTACAAGAGTGATCCTAACTTCGCTACCACTTACCAGATGATGGGAACACGTACAACTTTCACTAAATTTCATATTTAGGATGGATTTTTATGCTATCTAGGCCACCTCTGTGTTCCTTCAAGTGAGCACAAAAATATGATTTGGGAAGCTCACTACAGTCAGATTACATGACATTTTGGCTTGGAAAAGATCGTTGGAGTACTACAGAATAATTTCTATTGGCTGAAACTATCCTAGGACATCAACAAGTATATCAAGTCTTTCACTACCTATGCCATTTCCAAAACAACCACTAAGAAGCAAGGCATGTACACTGCTCTCCATACTCCCAAAAGACCATGAGAATCCATCTCGATCTACTACATGTCAGGCCTTCCTTAAACCAAGGAGGGAAATGACTATGTTTTTGTGGTGGTTGATCGATTTTATTAGATGGCCATCCTAACATCCTTTAAGAATAATATCATAATGGAGGCCACTACCAAGCTTTTCTTCGAACGAGTGTGGGTACACTTCAGGATACTGTTGGATTACTGAGAGGGGGGGTGAATCAGTAATAGAGAAATAATCCCTTTTAACCACAAAATTCAAGTGTTATATCAATGTAGAATTATCATCCAATAGTTTCAGAGTAAATAAACAATGAACAAATGAGCAATCATATACATACACAATACACCAGTGTTTTTACGTGGAAACCCAAAGCGGGAGAAAAACACATAATGATTTTTCTTATATGTCTTTAAGAATTACATTCATTGGAAGCACCAACTTCCTTTGTTTTCCAGCTGCAACTGGAATGAGTCTCCAACCCCCTAGTTTCTCAAGCTACAACCTGAAGGAAGCTCCAACTCCCCAATTCTCTGGCTACAACTAGAAGGAGGATACAACCCCCTAGTTTCTCAAGATACAACCTGAGGGAAGATCCAACTCCCCAATTCTCTGGCTACAACCAGAAGGAGGATACAACCCCCTATGTTCTCCGTCTACAACTGGAAGGTGGATACAATGACCTATCCTTGCCCCGTCTAACCGCCCTGACGTAGAAGTAGAATGATGAAACCACTGTCACACTTTCACTATGAGATATACTACTATAAACCTGTACCAATCAACCTATAATCAACCTTTAAAAACATGTACCAATAACCTCTACCGACATGTACCATACATCAACCTTTATCTCCACCTGTACCATAAACAAATGCATCGACCATGAACCAAACTTGTAAAAATAGCCTGTCCAAACAACCTGTAATCAACCTCTACCATAAACAAGTGCATCAACCATGCATCAACCTGTACCATCAA
>JASDQU010281967.1:588-14654 GCA_032191745.1 Picea mariana
TCTTTACATCAGCTGGATTTGCCTCCTTTTGAGTTGTAAGGTTGATTGGGTCTGTCATCGTTTCCTTATCGACTAATGATGTTTTGCGATCTAGCTTTTCTTGTAAAGTCTTCTTATCATGCTTCAACTTTTTAATTTGTGTTAGTAAATTTTGATTATGAACCCTTAGGCGTGAGATTTCTTCTTCATCTTCTGATTTTCCGACTTTATTTATAATATTTCTATTCTCTGGTTTTTCATCTTTCATCTTTTTAATTTGTTCAAGCAATTTTTGATTAAGGTTTTTCAAACGAGAACCTTCTTCATCATTTCCTGCTAATTTCTTCCCGATATCTTGATTCTCTTGCTCCAACTCCTGGACACGTTGTTTTGTATCCCTTGACTTCTTAATTTGAGTAAGAAGTTTTTCACTATGATTTTTTAAGCGAGATTTTTCTTGTTTTTTATCAGCAATAACTTCATCATATTCTTTTTGCATCTTTGATATCGAGTTCTGATTATCTGGAAGGATCACTTTCGAGATATCTTTAAAGTCTTTTGATGAAGGTGTTATCGATTTTGACCTCATAGTAATGTCTTGAAGAGTCATCATCTTCTTTTTATAGGGAAAAGTCACAAACTTTTTTTCTATGTTTAAAATTAAGGTACCTAGACTTTTAAACCAGGGTTGCCCGATAATGATGTCGATTTCTTCTCTATACATAGTTGTGACATTGAATTGAGATATATATTCATAATCATCAATTATTACTTGCAAGTCTTTAATTTCATATTGTCTCTTGCAAAAAATATTTGTCTTTTCACTTATGTTATGCTCCGAAATAAATAATTGATTTGCCAAATTAATATTAATGGAATTCTCATCCTGGGTCATGCTGATAACGATGTTAACCTCTTCCTTGAATAATCCCCTTTAATGTAAATAACCCGTATGTTGAAATGCAACATCCTTCATAAGAAAATCTTTCATTCATCATTTTAGACTCCATTTTGTTTTTCATTGCAAATTTACAGTAAATAATACTTTGATTATGGAGGTTATATATCTCTTTGATAATTTAACTAGATCCCTTGTAATTTTTGAACTCAAATTATTTATAATCCTTTTAATAAATTTAGAGTTACTATTTTCACTTTACTTCTAAAATACTTTTTTTGTCTTTTTGTGGATATCTCTAATTCCACAATTTAAATAAACAAATGAAGCTTACCTTGCAACTTTCCAATATAACTCTTTTAATAATTTTTTCATAAAGTTGAACTTAGGAATGAAAATAAAAGAGTTAATATACTTTCACTTCCTTTGTATCTTTTTTTCTTCGAATTGCCTACTTCTTGCTTCACTTTTAATAATTTCTTGTCCCCACGTTTTTTTTATATCCTTTTTTTTTTTTTAAAAGTGTCTACTTAATATTAATTATTCTTTTGTATGTCTCTTTAAAAAATTTCAATTTGGAACTTTGGCACCTTTTCTCTAAACTTTTGAAGTAATTTTATAACTTATATTAACAATTGCCTCAATTGGAATTGACTCAAATTGGAATTGACCTCTTTTAATGAAAATAAAAGAGTTAATATACTTTCACTTCCTTTGTATCTTTTTTTCTTCGAATTGCCTACTTCTTAATTGCCTACTTCTTGCTTCACTTTTAATAATTTCTTGTCCCCACGTTTTTTTTATATCCTTTTTTTTTTTTTAAAAGTGTCTACTTAATATTAATTATTCTTTTGTATGTCTCTTTAAAAAATTTCAATTTGGAACTTTGGCACCTTTTCTCTAAACTTTTGAAGTAATTTTATAACTTATATTAACAATTGCCTCAATTGGAATTGACTCAAATTGGAATTGACCTCCTGAATGCTATATTTCCTTGAATTTTTAATGATCCACCTTAAATTATTATAACAGAGATTGACGGAATAGTCACGACCCTTGATATACGGCTATGTCCGGATGGTACGACAATGATTAAATGTATAGAATTGCAATAGCGAATCGTACGGGTTAATTAGCTCTCAAAATTGTATGATATGGCAGCGATTTTTTAATTGGCGGATGGTACGGATGCAACAACAATGTACGGTTTAATTAGCCATTCAATTTTATTAAATCGTCCGGCGGCAGATCGAGCAACTTGTACGGACCAATTGCGGATATGTACGGAGTGGCAGCGGCATGGGATCAATCATTTTTTTTAACCGGTGGCTGTACGGAATGGTATGAGTGTGTACGGATTTTATTGATAGGTTGTACGATTGTTTGTTCAATTCGAACAATTAATTATCTACCATTCGGTTTTATAAAATTCGCCGAATTTCTCGAACAATACGACTCTTTATTTAATTCAGTCTATTTTTCACTTGTTAACTTTGTCCATTACTTTAATTACTTTCACTATAATCACGTCCCAACTTTGCCAACGTTGTGATTCACCAAAGGTCACGAGATTTATTGAACCGGTGCGAATATAGTAATACTCTTGACTTATTGTATAACTCTACTTTCAAAATAAATTTATGACGAACACGGGTATACCAAGCGTGGCTTGTTGTGCTGAGAACTACATTACCAGTTTGCAGTGTAATGGTGGCTCGGTACAAGCAGATGAGATGGCGGCTAGATTGATATACAGGTTCCAGATAACTATTCTAAGATAGAAAAAGTGTAGACCAACTTCAGATTTTGGTTTTCCCTCCACGGATATAGTCAGATTCGATTCTTTTGAGCTATGGTAGAACCAACAATTCCTCCTACACTCTGTTTGGATGATTCACAGTGATAATGGCAGTAGATTTTTTTTTTTTTTGTAATAATTTTTTTTTCACTTTTCTTATTTCTGGCTTTCTTGGATTTGCAGCAGAAACTTCTTCAATTTTTTACTTGGCAGTGGAGTACTCTTCCTCACGAATCTGTGTTATTCTCTTTGAATTTGCAGCAAATCGATAAATTCAAAAATGTAAGTGGCCAAGGGCCTGATTTGTGGTCAAATAACAGATATGTGGCTAAAAGCCTGATTTGATCAAAGATCAAGAACAACCAGAGAAACTCTGAATGAAGTATGATTGGCCAAAAACCGTTTCAGAGAAGGTCTAATAAAGAGACTGGCCAAAGGCCGGGATCAGAAAAACGAAGCTTTGATACCAAATGGGACGAACAAAGTTCGCTCACACAAGAATTATCCAAAATACTTGGAATATAACATAATAATCCATGTAGGAATAATGTATAAAATATGAATAGATAAGATAGTATACAATTGAGAATGAGGGCTAGTTTATATACCCACATAGGGGTGCCCTTAACCAATAGTCATGTCCTTTGAGACATGTCCTTTCATTATTAATAATTATTATTTATTAATTAATTATTATGTTATGAATATCTATTTATATGTATATTTATGTTCATAACATGGGCCTCACACAGGTATTGCAGATTGAACTTCTTTCAAGTCTGTCTGAATGGTGTGGCTGGTAATTGTTGTTGCTAATCCTGAACTAGGGAACAAATGCTCAACTTTTCTCCCAAGAGGAATTTGCTGAGAGTTTAAATTTGCATACCTTCTAGATTCACCCAATCTCTTATACACAGTAGCAACTTGCAAGGCTAAAAGTCTCTCACTAGTATTAGGCCCAAACTGCAATAATCTGGAATTCAAATTTGTGGATTGAAATGATTTCTGTCACCTGCTCCTGAAGAAGACTGTGAAGATCCATAAATATGTTATTGTAGCCTTGATTAGAGTCTTCTTCACGTCTTTCTTTGATTCCTTGAGAAGAAGGAAGCATCCTTGCATCCACTGGCAAAGATACCTGTTGTTGTGCTGTTCTGTGTGTGGTAGCAATTTTGAACTGTCCTATCCGGTAATGAGGGTTCGTTATTTGATCAATGGATTTTGCCTTCATATTTGGATCAATACCACTAAATACTATTTCTCCTGCATCTTTGTCTTGCTGACCTGGAATATTGCTCTACAGTCATGCTTAAGAGGTGCCCAGCAGCGAGGTTACATGACTGTCCTGATACCTTTATTCCATTCCAAAAGGTATCTTTGAAGGTTCCTCTGAAGTTACCCTACACATCGGTGGGTAACAGGCCACACACACTTGCGGCATTGGTTGGCACAGTGTCTACCACAATCGAGTGGGTCATTGGGGAAGATTTTAATATGGTTGACTGGGATGGTGGTCATGTTGGAGGATATGATACTAGAATCCATGGTGATGTGCAGCATGGATGGATTGATTGTAAAAGATTGTTGGGTGTCTCAGATATTGTTTGGGGTAGAAGAATCTTGCACCTACAGGGTGGTACATGTGGTCTAGTTAGTAATGTGGTACTCATTGCATACAGGCTATGTTGGATAGGTTTTATGCAAATTCACATGTCTCCATTTTCTCTTCTACAAGTGAACGTTCATTGGACATTGACTTGATGGCCGCTGAGTCTGGTCACTTCCCCTTTCTACTTGGATGCATATTGGTAGCCACTGTCCCTATGAAGATCAATCTTCCTTCAAGATCCATGTCTCTTTGCATGGGTCTGATATTTGGTTTCCCCCTTTGTTAGGGAGTGCATGGATTTCTTGGTGGGAGGCAGTGATTCTCTGCACAGCAAAGTTCCTTTGGGGCTGGGGCAAGATTGTTGTGCGACTTAGGAAATAATGCAAACAATATACTATCAATATATTTTATTATAATTATCAAATAAATAATTATACAAATAATTTATAATTATCAAAGTAACATCAATTATAAAAATCAATATTATGAGAATTGATTGATAGAGGTCGCTCTCTAAAGATTGAATGTTGATTTAACAAATTGAATGATATTTAATTTTTTAAATTAAAATGTTATTTAAATATTGATCAAAATGGAAATTAATTATCGTGTGTATGTGTATGTGTGCAAGTCTATGTATTAAATAAGTACACACATATTTGTACTTGCAAACCCAAAATTTGAAAATGCCACACATTTTACTAATGGTAAAATGACCGTTACAAACCCTGACTATCTTGGTTGAATGTTTCTATTACTTCTCCAAACTCCCTGATATGCCACCTTAAGTTGTCTATTTGCTCAATTATTTATCAAATTGTGACTTTGTTCAGTTTGGAGCAAGGAATTTGTAAGATGAGATTTAGCTCGAAAATTAGTATTTATTACTTTATTTGCTATTTCAAATATTTTTTCCTACATGTCATGTGGTGTGGTGTTGCAACAAGGCTATATTAATATATTGGAGGCTGGACAAATCAATGTGAAGGAATTGGTAAATGGTATAGAATTGAAGTTGGGTACTAAAATTTCTAGCTAGTAAATCTCTTTTGATTAGACTGATGAAGTGGGTGCTACTTTTATTGAGCAAGTCAGAGATATATTGCTGAAAGCATGATGCTATTGGTTCTTCTAGTGAGTGTAGTGTTGGGTCTTTTTTTGTGTGTAAAAGACTGATTGAAGAAGTGCATGGCAGGATATTATTCGTCTACCTAGATTGTTTCGTTTTCTTCAAAAGCCTCTGGCACAATTCATTTCTGTGCTCAGGGCTCCAAAGAGCAGGGAAGGATATGCTGCCATTGGTGGCGGTTCACCTCTACGAAGGATAACAGATGAACAGGTATTTTTCTTCCTCATCCATCTTCAAGTTAAACTGTTTAAAACTTTAAATTGCAAACATTATTTCAGTTCAATTTTAGAGAATCCTCATCCAACACAAAATTTGTATGCTTATATATGTATTTCATGAAATTTTATTTGAAGGCATGGTAGTCATTCTTTCTGGGTTACAAATAATGAAGCTTCCTGCTTGGGAAATATGTTTGATACAAATAAAGAGGCATACAAGGCAGTGAATATCAGTTTTACTGCGACTGGTTTCATTCACATTGTGTAGTCCACTTAGTACCTGATTTCAGTGATAAAAGGAAGAATACCAAGCACCAGTCTTGCTGGAGTTAATGAAACGTCTTTGAAGCATTTTATTCAGGTGATCTATAGTAAGGTCTTGCAAATAATTAATGAAACTGATCAGTTGTGACTAGAGACATCTCAGTACGGTAGATACTGTAATTGATGAACTTCATGAACGTCTTTTTCTTGAGGTGTTGCTGTTTTGGGTTTTGTGAAAGGAAAGACCCACTTTTATATGGTGAACWTTAGTTTGTCTTCTTCTGGCAGTTTGTAAAGGAAGTAATTAGTAGTTTAAGAAGCCCAGTAAATGTGTCAGTTTTGGTGCTAAAACATTGATGTKTTCTGTTTAAAATTAACTTTCATTGGAACACAACAAAATTAGATTTCCAGTTAAGCACTAAGGAATAGATGGGAGTACTTTTCTTACGGGTTGATAACATGTTTCCTTCTATTTCAATAGTTTAAAAATTCTTTGCTTGTTGAATKTATCACATATGACTAGTGATAAATTACAATGTCAAGAGTCAGAAGTATATGGCTCAATGAACAAATTTATGTTTCTCTATTAAAACTATATTGATTGCCACATGTTCGCCTCAAGTTCAAAGTATGGCTGGACTGTTGAACTTAAGTGAGTTCACTTTATACAAGCAAATTCTGCTCTATAGTATAAGTAATTTAGTTGCAATACCCTATGTAGGCTGATTCATTGAGGAAGGCTCTTCAACATAAAAAAGTACCGGCCAAAGTGTATGTTGGAATGCGGTACTGGCATCCATTTACAGAAGAGGCTATTAAGCAGGTATTTTCTAACAAGTGCTCTGACGGAGGCTGACATTGCATGGGCATGCAAATTGATTTTTAATAGGATTTTAGTCCCATATTGCTGGTTTTTAAGGTTCTGATTTTTTTGATTAGCTTCATCTACTATTTGAAGAAATTTATTTGCTCTGCTTGTGATATGGACTGTGGAACACTGATAGCCTTAATAAATTTGAAGTAATTGGGGGTGGTGTTATTTTGCATTATTCTGGTTTTTGTTCTTGATCATAACCCCTGCATTTTATGGCAACAAATATGTAATGGTCGAAACAAATTTAATATATGAAATGCAAAGTGTTTTCAAAATGTGCATTGGAAAAAGAAATGGGATTTGGGGCACGCTGCTCCTATTCTCAGATATTGGTTTGGAACAATGTTAACTTTCTCCATCAACCTATTTATAGATTGTCAAGTTATTTGCTATGGCATCGTAGCCATAAAAAATAGTGTCATCTATTGGGCGATACTTTCCTTTATAGACTAACAACTCTCTTGATTTTATTTATTAGAGTTTTTATTAAGTAACTTAGACAATAAAGTTTTAACTTTTTATAAAGTACTCTGTTGTTTTCATGTATATTGATTTACATACATAATTAGAGTAGAAAATCTATGCTTTATTCAGATCAAATAATTGACTCAAACTTTTCAACTTATAATATAAATGGATAAATGTATGAATTTTATTAATATTTTTGATTGATAGGGAGTGATGAACCTCATTTTCCACATTATCCATCATGTATACTAGGGCTCTAGGCTTGCCAATGTATGAACCCATCACTGCTTGAACTAGCACCCTTCGGAAAAGTTCAAAAACAGGTGCTAACTGGGGCAACAAAATGGGAAGTGCACCATTGTCACCTCAAGACACTTTCCACCCTAAGTTGCAGGAAATGTCCCCCCCCCTCGGTTTCCTGCCCGAAACTGGTACGAAACTCTGAAACCGGTACGGTACGACCAGGAAACGTTGTCGGCCGTACCGTACGGTGTTTCCTGATTTGGAAATGCCATACGATACGTCCAACAACGTTTCCTAGCCGTATCGGCCCGTACGGCTGGTGTTTCGGGCATCTTTGAGGCGAAATAAGAAGAAAAAAGACCCCCCCAAACAGTCAAATATATATATTTTTTGCATTTTCTATGTTTTTCTTGCATCATTATTGCATTTTTTTTGCATCATTATGTTTTTCTTGCAATATAATGTCTTATTTTTAAAAAAACTATATATACATATATATATTTTTTAATTTTTTTATATAAGGCGTTTCCCCCTGTGTTTCCCTGGACGTTTCCATTTTTTGGGGGCCTATTTCGTACTGTCCCGGTTTCGGAAACTTGGAAACGTTTCCCCGTTTCGTGCAACCTAGTTTCCACCTCATTTTAGGCAGGCTCTTAGAAGCCACGGGGGTTTCCCTATTTGAATAAGTAATCCTCTTCAAGTGAATTAAAATAATGCAAGCTTATGATTTACTTTAATGAATCCACAATATATATAACAAGACCATGCACAAGGATTCCAATAAGTGATTAAACGCTTTAAAGATAAACAACTAGGAACAATAGCATGAACCACAAGTATATCCACTTGAGAGAGTGTTGAAGAATATGTAGCTGTGGAAGATATTCTCCTATTATACTTATTCATGCAAAAACCCAAAAGCATATTATTATATTGTATTGGTGAAGTCAACCCCATTGTGGCCTTTATTGTTAAATAAAGTCAAACTGTCAAGTCGGCCCCTATTGTGGCTAATGTAAAGTATAATCAAGAGACACTTGTCAAGTCGGCCCTAACAATTAAAGAGGGCATGTCACTTGTGTATAAATAAGAGAGGCCAGATGCATCATTCACTCACTCATCTCACTCAAGCATAAGAGAGAGAAAGGTGCGCAAGTTTTGGAGAGAGGGATGACACAACAAAAGGACCTTCTGTTTTTTGTCTTGGTATTGTTCTTGGTTGAAGAATCTATTTAGAATAAGTTTGTTGGGTTTTCTTCCTCGAGAGGGTTTCTCAGGATAATCTCTGTGTCTATCTTGTTTCTGTGATTGTCTCTCTTTCAATGATCTTATATATGCAATTAATGTGCTAAATAATTGTAATACCGAAAGAAGCATTGTAACTGCTAGTTGTATATATAAAATAACATGGAATCAGAGTAGGCCTGGAAGAGACCAACTCACAACTTAGAGAGTCTTGGCTAACCTCAACGCACCCTCTCCAAGTTTCAGTTTTTAGTTTTGCAGCTTCTGTAGAATTAGGGTTTCTGCATAAACCCTAGAGTGACGTTTTACCCTTTGTTGGAGGACATTGGAGAATCAAGGACACCTAGGAACTCGCCCAAGCAAGGCGCATCACTTCCCTGGCCAGAATTTGAAAATCCAAAAATCTAAAAATTAGGGTTTCCTCATAATCCCTGGATTTGGACGTCTGGTTGCAGTTGCTGTGGAAAAATTCATCTTGGTTCAACAAAACTCTTTGGTAAGGTCTAGATCCATATCTTAAAAGATTAATTGTTGTTTACTTGTTTCGGGGAAGATGACTACCAATTTCAGGCTTGATGGAAAGCTTGAAGGATCAAATGACTACCAAGCGTGGAGGTACATTCTAGAAGAGAATGATCTCGTAAGATCTAAATATCCAGAGGGAGAAAGTGATGGTGAACCAAAACTTGTAATCTCAGCCCTTTCAGGAACTGTCACTCATGGAAGTGACACTTGGCTCATTGATAGTGGTGCTTCTAAGCACATGATGGGATACTAATACTCTCTGTCAAATTTGATCAAGAAGGACTCACCTCATAAAGTGAAACTTGGAGATGATTATCAGTGTCCTATCAAAGGTGTAGGAGAAGCTTCCTTCAAGTTGGATTCCGGGAAATTGATGAAGGTAAAAGATGTTTTACTCGTACCTGGGTTAAGAAAGAATCTTCTCTCTATTTCGTCTCTAGAAGAGAAGTGTTTCAGGATTTCATTTGTCAATGGAGAAGTTCTAATGTGGCCAAAAAGGAAATCCTTCAGTGATGCAATTGTGATTGGTATCCAAGAGGGAGGATTATACAAACTGAAAGGACACTCAGAAACATCCCTAGTACACAATACCATAAATCCATGTGAGTTATGGCACAAAAAACTTGCTCATCTACACTATAAGGCATTATCGATCATGAGCAAGATGGTGACGAGACTACCTGAGGTCCAGGTGGACCATGAAGGCATATGCAATGGATGTGCAGAAGGCAAGAGCGTGAAGAGCCCATTTCCAAGTAGTGAAAGCAAGGCCAAAGGCGTATTGGACATTATACACTCAGACGTATGTGGACCTATGTCCACGTCTTCATCCAATGAGTATGTATACTATGGGGCCTGGAGCTCAAACTACTAAAAATAGAAAGTTCTTGCATGTCGCCTGGAAAAGTGCTATCGGGCGTAGAATCATACAAGGACCATTCCTTTATGCTCAAAACCGCTACAAACTGTCAAGAGACCCACTCAAATCGTGTCTGTTAAAAAGTAGCAACACCTACTGTATGTAGACATCTCTCTCAAAATGCATGGGAAGCCAAGCTAACTCTATCTTTGAACAAAATAACCATGTACCGATCATATACCTGTCTCTGATGGGAACCAACCTCTTGCTCAACACAAGTGCTAAACTATGGGAGAATCTAAGAATCCCAGCCAAAATAGTGCATGCTGGCTCTTAACCCTCAAGATTTTCAATGGTGAAAATCTAGGGGTTAACAGGACTGAAGAGCGGCTTTCAGAATGGTAGATGAAAGCGAACTGTATTTGACATCCACATAAGCGAGACATGAGAATTGGGACTCAGATGGGAGCATCTGGAGGAGATGGGAAATAAAGATGTCAGGATCACCCTCATCAAAGAAAAAGGTGGTACAAGGTGGGCTAGGAAGGGGGGGTTTAGAGGAGGGGGGTGTCAGCCTGAAGAAAGATAGAAGAGCGTGGTTGGTTAAGGTGATGGGAGTCACCAAGAAATGGTGGATAAAGGGGAGAAGAACCTGACTAGATAAGTCATAATCAACTACGCTTTCACCTCCATTGTGAGGTCGACAAGTGGCGAAGCGAGACTCCAAGAATCAGGGGAGGTCGTTTAGGATCAATAACTCATGGGACTTGTTATCGCACAAGTTGTAGGTTGGTAAAATCCCGACCCAACCACTAAATGGAGACAACTAAGAGGTCACCTACCCACTGTCACCTTAGGCAGGTGTCCCCGTCACTTTAGAGGTGAGGTAGTCACCTCAAGGGTGGAATCTCGGTAACCCTAGGGGGAATGAGATGAAGATGTAGATGAAGTCCCTAGAGGTCAAATCTAAATGATGTGAAAGGATTGGAATGAAGTATTGGGAAGGTCCAAGGGTTGCCAAGTATGTTGAGTAACCTGCAAATGGTGAAATACCTGCCCGAGACACAAGAAAAACAAGCATGTATTGCAATATAATCACTTGGACAAGCAAGTTAAGCTTGTTGTCCCTAAAAGAAGCTGTTAGTAACAATGTATATCAGCAATAAAATGGCATCACAAGCTGCAAAATAAATGCTAGAGATCAAGTAGAATATACAAGAGAAAGAGTAGTTAAAGACTAGCTAAACTCAAGATGAAAGACCAAGATTCTAGCATGAAAAGATAAGGCTATTGTAAACACTTGTCTGCAACAAATTATATCAGCCTTATGGCTGTAACGTTCAATGTATTACAACAAGAAAATCAGCCATTGAAAACCTTCCAAACTTTGCCAAAAGTGCGCTAGACCAAGAAGAGTAAGTGTGCAAGCTTTGGGCAAATTCCAATAGTTGATTAGGGAGTTATTCAAGCAAATGAGTTAGGGTTTCTACAGCCCTAATGGGTGAAGATGTAGTTTTATAACAGTATCAAGAAGTATGCCTTTGATGGGGATGCCCTAGTGGCTGTGAGGTGCCCAAGGCACAAGGAACACAATCCAAGTTGCAAGAAGTAAAAATGACAAGAAATCATGTTTCCCAATGCAATAATTTGTTTCTCTAATGCAAGACTAGTGCCTTTAGTTATGGGTTAATGGGGTCAAAAGGAAAGAGCTAGGGTTACTAAATCCTTGGGGGTGTAAACCCTCTTATTTCCCAAGGAAAGTGGCCTAGTAAGGGTTTGAAGATGAGTGGTGTAAATCCTCTTACTTCCTCAACTAAACCCTTGCAAAATAACTTTAAAAGCTTAACAATTATGGTGGAAACTAGGATAGGGGTGTATATCCTTATACTTCCTATCTAGCCTTGGCCAAAAAAACCTTATCTTGAATTACAAATGATAGTAACAAAGTAAAGAGACCATACCATTCAAGAAAAAACATTAACATGCCAAAGTAAACCTCCACAAAAGCAAGAGAATGACCTCCTAGAGATAGCGCACCATCATCATCATCAAACCATAACCAAAAAGCATTATTCCATAGCACAAGAGGCAAAATATTCCAATTGTAGCGAAAATTTCATACCAAGTACTTCTCACAAGAGGGAGAGTTATGATAAAATGAGATCTTATGATCTCTTATTTATACAAAATGTCACTAAGATAGTTTGTCCACATAATTAGGGGTAAACCATAAGACTAGGGGTCAACAACCCTAATCTTTCCCCTTAACAAAGTAATATTAAACAATTCATTTAAATTTCACTTTTGCACAAAGAAAATGCCCTAGTCATATGGACGTCACCCCTTTAGGGGACATTTTGGTACTAGGAGGAGGTTGTTGGTGATGGAGGAGAGTAGAGAGGCTTCCCAAAGCCACATGTCAAGCATTCAAACAACTTCCTTCATGATCATAGATCAAACCCCTCAAAACGTCCTTGTGCCAATGCATGTCACCTCACCATCAATCCCTAACCCCCCTAGGTCACGTCATGCCTCTAGAAGTGACATTTTTCCTCTTTTAGGAAAAACGTTTGGCATGTTGGGGCTAAGTTATGTCGTCCAAGTCATCTTCTAGGTCTTCCAAGTTTGATTCTTCTCATTCGGCATGTAGGCCCTTGGCATCCACCTGTGGGCTTCAAGCCCCATGGAAGCCCAAGCTAGGCTTGTTCTTCCAAAACTGTCCACCAACGAGGTCATGCAAAGACAAATAAGCACGCCCTCCAAGGATCTCAAGTCATAACAACATGATAAGTGAAGCCAATCAATAAATGAGCCACCTACGCATGTGCATCAAAGATCACTATGTCAAACAATTAATTGCTCAAAGACATTATGCGACTTGTCAAGTTTGAATATGGGAGGGTTGACGGGGTGTCCTATTGGGTAAATCTTGCCATAGGTCAAGGAGAGTTCCCAAGAGATCCCTCTCTAAGTAATGTAAAGTGGGTGAAGTGTTTAGGGTCAAGACTCAAGGGGCATAGGGCTCATGACATACAAGAGGTCGTAGTGTCTCATTCAAGGGCACCTTTGTAGAGGGTGTGTGGTACCTTCGTCCGCAATGCATTTTTTCCAAGCCCATTATTTTGCCATTGGTTCATTCTTTTATAAATTCAAGGAAAGGTTGAAGGCCACTGCCCTCGCATGGTGTCCAGATAATGGCAGTGTCAACCACAAACACCTAGTGGAAATGAGAAGGTTGGCTCGTGATGAGACCCCCTTTCTCTCAGCGATGCAATTGAGAGCCATTACTCGGGCTTGGTGACCAGATGATGGTAATGTCATACCACTAGATATTCATGGACATGATAGGTCGGTTCGTGATGAGACCTCCTATCCTCCAACTAACCTTTTAAGCATTCTTAATCATATTTTATTGTGGGTCCCCCGTTTCTCAAAGATAAACATTTCATTGTTTTCTTGGGTGATCCTTGGGTGAAGCATCTAGAAGGTTCATACATAGGCTTTTATCTTTTACCCAACATCAATCCCTTTGGGCCTTTAGCCCCTTCTTCCCATAAAATGAGGGAGAACCCCTTCTTGGGTCAATACACCCTAAAATCCCAAGAGATAAGGAAATGGGGGGGAGTAGTGATGGAAAGTGGTAAGTATTGTTAAGTTTTGGCTCAAGCATGAGGTTTATTTCATTTTCTGTTTAGCATTACTTGAACCATACACAATGACTAGCTGCAGTAAACCAAGATCACAAGAAGAATAACCATGCACAAGAACACAAGAAATATCCTGGGTGTTGAGATTTGGATACCTTGGAAAGTGGTCCCCATGTGCTTATGAGTCTCTAAGCACAAAGGGGGAAGACTTTTACCCTCATACTTTACTTTATGATTCTAATTTCACTTTGACTTAGGAGTTTTAAGTCAAAAGTGAAATATGTCACTTAAGTCATAAAGTGACAATTAA